>JAJONQ010005690.1:0-15248 GCA_036250385.1 Solanum microdontum
ATACATGAAATCAATAAGATAAATGTTTCATCTTGGGCATTTTTGCTTTCAATAAGTAAATTATAAAGAAATTTTAATGAAAATATGTATAAGATCTTAAAAACTGTTTATAAAAATAATATATTAAGTATGTATATTAATAAAATATATGTATATAATTCATCTGTTCGGTTCGGTTATTTCTTCGTTTTTTTCAAATAAAACCATAACCAAACCAAACCAAATACTATCGGTTTTCAAAAATCTAAAACCAAACCAAACCCAAATAAAATCAGTTTTATTTTATCGATTTGGTTTGGTTTTTTGATTTGGATCGGTTTTAATCCAAACCGTGAACACTCCCTACTTGTCACTGCTAAATTTTTTTCCAGAAAACATCTTGTTTTTCCTTTAAAGATAGTAGTACTGTTTTGTCTTTCGTTTAATATAAATGAAAAAATAAAATATGTGGTCCATTTTTCTAGTTGTTGTACCTTTTATTTTAATATTTGAAAGGAATAATATATAAATATGATGTTTTTTTTTGGACATTACAACAACTATTTTGGGTCCATATAATTTTTTTTGGCCTTTTAAATTTAATTTTTTTAAGGCTATGAGTTATCTTATTTATTTAATAAAACAGTAGTGACCAATTGTTTTGACTAGATATGTGTATTAAAATTGGTCTTGAAAATTCGCTTAGTCCTTATGTTCCTTAAACAGTTCCTTGTCCTCTACGAGAAATTTGTGACATACGTTGTCACATTAAATGGTATTAACCATATTTCTATTTTTTTTCCATTTCAGATATGATTGAAGGGGAACATGCTCAAATTACTCCAAGTGGGAATTCTCAAAGTAGAGCAAAGGGACGGGGTAGAAGAGCAAGTCATCGTAGAACATGTTTCCGAGGGTGTGAGGTCATACAGATTGGTTTCCTAAGGGCGACAAAAAATCTGTTAAGGAATCAAAGGGCAGATCGAAGGAAAGAGAGAAGAAATTTAAAGAATTTGAGTCTTTGAAGATGTCTCCTAATATTTCAGCATGTGATATTATTCACTCTTTTGAAATAAAATGGGTTGAACTGGCTGATTATAAGGAAATTTCAGATTGGAGGGCCCTAGCTTATTTAACAGACGCTCTCCGTGAACCTTGGGGTAGTAGGTTGACCGATGTTTATCATGACATTTGGCCCAGTTAGCCTTTTAAGGTGTATATTTGTTGCCTTGAAGACTTTTGTGGGAGGATTTTAGTCTTTAAAAAAACTAGTAATTTGCTATTATTTATTTGTTTTTCAATATATATGAATTATGTAGTTTGTTTTTCTCTATTTATGTTATTTAGACTTGAAAAATCCTTGTTATTAAAAGTCTTCAATATATTAGTATACACATTAAGAAGTTAGTTTCAAATTTTGGTTAAATATTTAGTTTGTAGATGATGATTGGATGCTTACGTATCTTTTCGATTTTACATTAGATATGAAACCTTTATGAGAATTGATTTGCTTGAATGTGTATGTCACATGCATAATTGATTAAACATTCTTGCCTTATTATATCTCAAAACAGACATGGCATCAAAAAGTATCATTGCTGACGTAAACAAATATGAAAAACTTAACCGTGACAATTACGACATCTGAAGTCATAAATATGATATGTACTAGAAGAGCAAAATGCTCTGGAAGGTATAAATCATATTTTGAATCAACCAGAAGAGGGTAGTTCTGCAGAACACAAAAGGGATCTTGAAATTTACAAAGCTTGGAAAAAAGCTAACTCTAATGTACATGGAATAATAATTAGTTATGTGGTTGATGACCTCATACATGAATGTGAGGAATTTGAGCATGTTATGTGGGCACATATGAGAATGAAGACGGACAGGCACCCGATGCCCTCAATGCCCGAGAGAACCAACATGTAACTTGTGCTTACTATGCTTATAACTATGACACTCTTGTGACAAGTTCACATAGGATGCAGCGATACGAACCAACATAAGTAGATCCAAAACATATATACAAGACTTGGCCGTTGAGGCCACAACTTGTTAAGACACAACTGAACCATATACATAAGTCTACAAATCCTCTAAAAGATAGAAAACCTTAGAGTAGGTCGGGACAGACCCCGCCTTACTCTTAACTACGATACAATACCAAAATAAATCTACCAAGGACTCAGTAAAGCTCTGAATCAATTTGGAGCTCACCAAAAGTAGCTGAGTGTCGTGTGCTCCTACTGAAGAGGTCTACTAGCTGAAGTACATGTGCCTGCAACATGAAATGCAGCGTCCCCTGCGAGGGACGTCAGTATAAGAAAATGTACTGAATATGTAAGGCAATAACATATATAAAATAAGAGTTCGAATGAAACCAAGTATCAATATATATGTGCATAAATCAGAACAGAAGACCACCTTTGCTAACTCTTGTGAGATCATGTATGTTACATTCTTGTCTTTATCTTTCTATGTGTTATGATCTTTATAAGGCATGTGATACGAATGACCAGCTGATCAGTGGTAGAAGAGGATGACCCATGCTAGGCATGTTAATCCCTGGGATGCGGTCCTCATAATTACACAAATTGGGATCGGCTCATGCTAGGCTTTCACCCTGAGCTTCCACCCTTCTATAGTAATTGGGATCGGCCCATGCTAGGCTTTCGCCCCTGAGCTACCACCCTTAATTATACAGATTGCTTTACTTAGATTCTTTAATCTTTGAGATTGATGTTTTGGTGGTCATAATCATTTTTTATATTTGGAACTACGGACCAGTAGTAGAAGACATGAAAATAATACTTCAAGGCAGTAACAATGACATAAGGAGCTATGTAACATCAATGCATTACTTGTGTGCTTAAATGACACGATTGACTTCAACTGACTAAGAGGAGGATTCACCAAACTTGCTTTTGCAAATACCATTTCTATACCAGTATATAGGAGGATAAATACATAAGTATAGAATAGTGAACATATAATGAAGTAATTATATACACTAAGGAGAGGGGGAAATATTATCAGCTATTTGGAGATCGTACGCTGCCTCTATGTTTTCTTTACTAGGAATAGAACTTAGGAAATTCCCTTATTGATATTGATTGCAAGTATCAGATTTCATGTCGAAGAATATTGAATCGAATAGCCTTACGTACCTTATCCTCTTACCAATACAACTATCATGATTCAGCCTCCTTTTTTTGATTTTAATCTACAATATAAGTCATGATAAACTAAAATTAGCAGCTATCACACCATGAGCCTCATAAAACAGTAGCTAACTTGACGGATAATGAGCCCATACAACCCTCAAAATAATGTGTATCACCACACCCTCCTTCTCTGCCCAATACATACATTATATATCCTTTTCCAAGATTACCCAAGCCGCACCAACAACAATACACATAAACAACCTTAAATATTCTTTATCATACAACCAATTATTGAACTCACCACCCCCTTGAATTCTTTATGACAGCACACCCATAATTCCTCACTCATACATAAGGAGGACAAAAAAAAGAGTAGTCACCTTACCTTAATTTATGCAACTTTCCCTTTTAACTTGGAATCTTCAAGAACTTCAACTTCCCTTCACACTTAAACCAAAGAAGAAGAGAAAATCGTCTTAATAACCAAGGAAGTGAGTAGTAGCTTCTGGAAATATTATGCCTTTATACTTATACTTGAGCATGAATAACAAGTTTTCCTAATCATCCATGAGAGAATTAAGTTAAATTCATAAGTGTTTTCACTTACCTTGTCTTTTAGAGATGATGGTTTCTTCAAGAACCCTAGAAGAACTTTAAGGTTGTTGTTTTAATCCTTAAGAGAAAAGAGAGAGAACTGGAGTTAATCCTCAATATTATGTGTTAAAATGAGTGAGAATAACAGCCAATATATCTTATATTGATCTTTCTTCACCTTTAAGAATATCCTCTATAAAGCTTCATTTTCAACCACTAATTGGTCAAGTAGGTGATGCACCTGCTTATGTACATCAAGCAACTCAAAAGGTCAAACTAGGTGATGCACCTACTTGCTTTCACTTGAGCTTAAATATTGGGCCTTGACAGATTTGGCTGCTGGGCTTAAATTTCATTTTTCTTTTATTTAACTTAGTTTGGGCCTCAAGTGACTCCATTAGCATAGGCCCAAATATGATCCATAAACCTTGGCCTTTTAAACTAGATCCATATAGCTCAATTAGGTGATGCACCTACTTGGTCCTTTGGACTGGTCAATAAGTCAAAGTAGGTGATGCACCTACTTGTCACATGCTAGCTTAGTTAAGTCAAGCAAGCAACTCACTTATTTTATTCCATTTTCTAAATATTAATCCCTTTTGCTTTAACTTAGCACTTAACTTTCAACTTTAAGCTCAATTACCACGTTACTGTCTCTTTAAATACTCCCGTTGGAGTTAATTTGCAGTACACATGCTGAAACGTGCAAGGCATCACATCACCTTTCGAGCTAGTTTAAATCGACACTAATCATACAAGAATCATGGTCCCTCACCTATACCATAAGGCTATGTCAAGTATCACAAGAATATAACAAACATATGCGTAATACGGGCTATTACATCCTTCCCCCATTAAAACATTCATCCTCGAATGTTAGCATGGTTATCCAGCCCAAACAGGTTCAAGCCTAAGTTAGTACTACTAATAATCACATAATACATAAAGACTTATACTTGCTTGTCAATGCCTCAACTACACATCTTCATCCTTTTCATCGATCTGAAAGAGATGAGGATACTTCAATTTCATTGCTTCTTCCGCTTCCCATGTAACTTCCTCTACTTGTTGGTTCCTCCATAATACTTTTACAGAAGCTACTTCTTTATTTCTTAACCTCCTAACTTGTCGATCCAGAATAGCAATGAATACTTCTTCATAAGTGAGATCTCTCATAACCTGTACATCTTCAGTAGGAGTAATACGAGATGGGTCACCTACGCATTTTCGAAGCATTGAGACATGAAACATCAGATGAATAGTGGAAAGCTCTTGAGGTAACTCTAACTCAAACGCAACTTGACCAATTCTTTGGATAACCTTATATGGCCCTATATAGCGTGGACTCAACTTTCCCTTTTTACCAAACTTCATTACCCCTTTCATTGGTGACACCTTCAAGAACACCCAATCACCTATAAAAAATTCTAGTCCTCTCTTTCTAACATCTGCATATGATTTATGTCGACTTTGAGCTATTTCTAGCCATTGTTGTATCACTTTGACTTTTTCCATAGATTAATGAACAAGATCTGGCCCAAATAAGGCAGTTTCACCTGTTTCGAACCAGCCAATTGGGGATCTACATTTTCTACCATATAAAGCTTCATAAGGTGCCATTTTAATACTTGAATAGTAGCTATTGTTGTATGCAAACTCGATCAATGGCAAATGATCATCCCAACTACCTTTGAAGTCCAATATACAAGCTCGCAGCATATCCTCAAGTGTTTGAATTGTACGCTCTGCCTGACCGTCTGTTTGGGGGTGAAAGGCTGTACTTAAATTTACTTGTGTGCCCAAACTCTTCTGAAATGATCCAAAAATTTGCAGTGAATTGAGCTCCCCTATCAGATATAATAGAGATTGACACTCCATGTAGACGAACTATCTCTTTAATATACAACCTCACATATTCTTCAACTGTATAAGTAGTCTTGACCGGCAAGAAGTGCGCTGATTTGGTCAGTCTATCAACAATTACCCATATAGAATCAAACTTTCGAAATGAACGACGCAAACCAATGACAAAATCCATGTTGATCATGTCCCACTTCCAAATTGGAAGTTCTATAAACTGCATATAACCTCTGATCTTTTGGTGCTCTACTTTTACTTGTTGACAATTTGGACATTGAGCCACGAATTCTGCAATGTTCTTCTTCATGTCCCCCTACCAATACATTTCTTTCAAGTCCTGATACATTTTAGTTGACCCCGGATGGATAGAATATCTTGAATGATGTGCTTCCATCATAATCCTGTTTCTTAACTCATCTACATTAGGTACACACAATCTGTTTTGACATCGAAGTACTCCCTCTTGCGTAAGCTCAAATGCCTTTGTCATACCCTGTTGTACACTCTCCTTAAGCTTTAATAGAATAGGATCAGTGTACTACTTCTCTTTCACTTCCACTACTAATGAGGATTCTGCCACATTTTGCACAATAACCTCGTCGTCTGGAGATTCAAGAATGCGAACCCCCAAGCTAGCTAGTTGACATAGATCCTTAGTTATTCCTTGTCTTTCCACAGACTGCCCATAAGTGCTTGCCATTATTTTACGACTTAACGCATCAGCTACTACATTTGCTTTCCCGGGATGATACAAGATATCAATGTCATAATCTTTTAATAGCTCCAGCCATCTCCGTTGCCTCAGATTTATGTCCTTTTGCTTAAAGATATATTGTAAACTCTTGTGATCAGTGTAATGTCAACATGAACTCCATACAAGTAGTGGCTCCATATCTTCAAAGCAAATACAACTGCTGCTAGCTCTAGATCATGAGTTGGATAAATTTTCTCATGTGGTCGCAGCTGCCTTAAGCCATAAGTTATTACTTTACCGTGCTGCATCAATACACATCCTAGGCCTACTCTTGAAGCATCACAATACACTGTATACTGTTCCTTCTGGAAGTACCAATACATGTGTAGAAGTTAATTTATTCCTCAGCTCTTGAAAGCTTCTTTCACATTCATCTCTCCATTGAAACTTGGTTTCTTTGTGTGTTAGCTTTGTTACGGGTGCATCAATGGAATAGAATCCTTCAACGAACCTTCTGTAATAACCTGCTAATCCAAGGAAACTACAGATCTCCATAGGCGTTGTAGGTCTTGACCAGTTTTTCACGGCTTCTCAACCCTTATTCCTTCATCGGATACAATATGACCTAAGAATGCCACATATTTCAACCAGAACTCATATTTAGAGAACTTCGCATACAACTTACGATCACGAAGAATTTGTAAAACCTGCCGCAAGTGATTAGCATGGTCATCTTTCAATCTTGAATACACCAAAATGTCATCTATGAATACTATCATGAACACATCTTGAAATAGCTTGAATACCCTATTCATTAAAACCATAAAAGTTGTTGGTGCATTTGTTAGCCCGAATGACATAACTAAAAGCTCAAAATGACCATATCGTGTCCGAAAAGCTGTCTTGGGAATATCTTTGTCTTTGACCCTTACTTGGTGATACCCCGACCTCAAGTCGATCTTTGAAAAACACTTAGCACATTGTAACTGATCAAACAAATCATCAATTCTAGGAAGGTGATATTTGTTTTTAATCGTTACGTTATTCAACTGCCAGTAGTCGATACACATTCTTAACGAGCCATTTTTCTTGCGTACAAATAAAACTGGTGCTCCCTATGGGGACATACTAGGCCTTATGAATCCTTTTTCTAATAAGTCTTTTAATTGCTCCTTCAACTCCCGTAATTCTGTCGGGGCCATTATATATGGAGGGATGGATATAGGTTGAGTATCTGGAATCACATCAATACCAAACTCTACTTCTCGTTCTGGAGGCAAACCTAGAAGATCTTTAGGAAATACATCGAGAAATTCATTTACCATTGGAATGGATTGAAGAGTTGGTGGCTTCGCATCTATATTTTTCACTCACTAGATGACATATATATCCTTTGGACATCATCTTCTTTGCCTTAAGATAATAAATAATTTACCTCTTGGTGTCCCAATATTACATTTCCATTCAAGGACGACCTCTTTTGGAAAATGGAAATGCACCATCTTAGTTCGGCAATCTACCGTGGAATAACAAGAAGCTAACCAATCCATACCCATTATAACATCAAAATCCACCATTTATAGCTCAACAAGGTCAGCCAATGTATCGCGATCACAAACAGTTACAATGCAATTACGATAAACCCTTCTAGCTATAATAGACTCACTAATTGGTGTAGACACTTCATATGGCTTCACTAATAATTGAATTTTCACCAATCAATAGAATAACATATGATAGTGTAGACCCTAGATCAATTAATACATATACAATATGTGAAAAGATGGACAATGTACTTGTAACCACATTCGGCGAGGCTTCTAAATTTTGTCGATCCTCGAGAGCATATGTGCGATTTTCAACTCCACTAGAACTAGCTGCTCCCCTAGCTCCTCTGATGGTGTTGATGATGAGGATGCAACAACTGATCTATTAGGTTGTTCCACACCACCCACACCCCTATGAGGGTAATTTCTCATCATATGACCCGGTGTACCACACCAAAAATAAACATTTGTCCCAAACTGATATGAACCTAAATGATTTCTTCCACATTGTTTACAAGACTATTAGGAGGTCTTGATTGGCTCATACTTCCCTGCTCTTGGTACCCCGATGTTCGTGAACCTTGGCTTTCACCTCTTTGCCCAAACTGATTGCCCCTAGACTCTTGAAACTGAGGTGGGGCACTAGCTGTAGAGTAGGAAGATGACGGCCTAGGCAGTCTGTTAAAGAACCGAGGCCTAAACTCACCTTAGGATGGTGTAAACTGCCCCATAGATCCGGCCCTCTTAGAATGCCCTGTTTCTGACTCTTGTGTCCTTCTTCTTTGCCTTTGATCCTCCAACTTTTAAGCAAAAGCTTGCATCCTTGCTATGTCCATATCTTTATTCAATGAAGCAATGGTACAATCTCTAACCAGCTATGAATCTAATCTATCCACATATCGATGAACTCTATCCTTCATAGTAGCTACTGCATTAGGAGAATACCTAGATAAGGAATTAAATTTGAGACTGTACTCTCTCACGCTCATACTTCCTTGGTGGAGATTTAAGAACTGATCCGCCTGGGCCTCTCGATTTTCCAATGGCAGGTAATGGTCAAGGAATGCCTTTTTGAACTCTTTCCATGTAGTTGAAGGTGCATTTGTTGCCCTAGATTGCTTCTAAGCTTCATACCATAATATAGCCACACCCTTTAATCTATATGTTGCTAGCTCGAGCGCTTCTTTACCACTTACATGCATAACATCAAAAGTGTGTTGGATCTGATCTATAAAGTCTTGTGGATCTTTATTAGGATCTGACCTGGTGAATGATGGAGGGTCCAAATTAAGGAAATCACGTATCCGCGTGCCAGCTGCTCTATCTACACCACTAGTACCTGCAACTAGACCTTCTTGCCTTTGGCCATGGCTAACAACTATACGAGTCAATAATTAGACTGCATTCCTCAAATTCTGCTCGGTAGCATTAATAAGGGGTTCTTGAGGTGCAACTTCCCTCCTTAGATCTTCTAAAGATTGAGGGGTCGGGGAAGTCTTGATAGAGACTCATCTTGAGCCTCACCTTGAACAGCTTGACTATGTGGTGGTTGTCTGGTCCCTTCTTGGGCAGCCACATCTACTCACTTACCAATACTTTTACTCCTTCTCGTAACCGGCATCTTTGATATAATAAAACAATTTAGAAATTAGATATGATTAACCTACCACACTGGTTCCATCGCACGATCTAAGAAATGAAAGAAAAGAGAGAACTCCTACATGTCCCGTAGCCTCCTGTTTATAAATGTGGTGCACAACACATCCATAAGCAAAAATCTACATAGACACGACTTTGTAGACATCCTAGGATGACCTGCTTTGATACCACTTTTGTCACGCCTCAAATCCCATGAAGACGGACAGGAACCCGATGCCCTCAAGGCCCGAGAGAACCAACATGTAACTTGTGCTTACTATGCTTATAACTATGACACTCTTGTGACAAGTTCACATAGGATGCATTGATACAAACCAATGTAAGTAGATCCAAAACATATATACAAGAATTGGCCGTTGAGGCCACAACTTGGTAAGACGCAACTGAACCATATACATAAGTCTACAAAGCCTCTAAAAGATAAAAAACCTAAGAGTAAGTCGGGACAGTCCCGTCTTACTCTTAACTACGATACAATACCAAAATGAATCTACCAAGGACTCAATAAAGCTCCGAATCAATCTGGAGCTCACCAAAAGTAGCTGAGTGTCGTGTGCTCCTACTGAGGAGGTCTACTAGCTGAAGTACCTGTGCCTGCATCATGAAATGCAGCGTCCCCTGCGAGGGACGTCAGTACGAGAAAATGTACTGAATATGTAAGGCAATAACATATATAAAATAAGAGTTCGAATGAAACCAAGTATCAATATATATGTGCATAAATCAGAACAGAAGACCACCTTTGTTAACTCTTGTGGGAGCATGTATGTTACATTATTTTCTTTACCTTTTTGTGTGTTATGATCTTTATAAGACATGTGATACGAATGACCAGCTGATCAGTCGTAGAAGAGGATAACCTATGCTAGACATTTTAACCCCTAGGATGTAGTCCTCATAATTACACAAATTGGGATCGGCTCATGCTAGGCTTTCGCCCTGAGCTTCCACCCTTCTATACCAATTGGGATCGACCCATGCTAGGCTTTCGCCCTTGAGCTTCCACCCTGGGGTACGTTTGTAACCCACCTCCAACAGTTAACTATCAAATTTGAAACTTATAAGAAGCGTCATGATCAAAATGTCATACAACACCTAATGATGATGTCAAACATGATAGTTCAAGTCAAGAGTGCTGGCCATGTTCTTTCGGATGTGCAACAAGTCCAGGCAATAATTCGGTCTCTTCCCAGTAATTGGGAACATTTGAAGGTTAACTTGACCCATAATGATAGTATCAAAACCTTTTCTGATGTTGCTCGCCACGTTGAACTTGAAGATGAGCACCTTGGTGCTGCTAAAACTGCTTCTAATGCCTTTGTGGTAGAGTCAAGTGGTACAAAATCTTCAGGCTTCAAGCGCAAAAAGAACTATAAAAGAAATGGGAAAGACAATGAGATTGGAGAAGGACCCTCTAAGAAAAAAAAGAAGTCAAATTCCAAGAAAAGAAAATGATTTTTCAAGAAGAGAGACAAGAGCAAAATGAAGTGCTACAATTGCCAAGTGCTGGGGCATTTTGCTCGGGAATGCACTGAACCAAAAAAGGTAGCATTTCTGAACGCATCTCTAAGTGCTACATATGTTTCTAGCACTTCTTTACTAACTGGATCTTATCTTCTGTGGATATTAGACTCAGGATCCACCGACCACGTGAGTCGAGATCGAGAAGCATTTGTGAAGAGTTTCATCTAAATCAAGGTGGATCTACGTGGGAAATATTGTGAAACTAGAAGTTAAAGGGATAGGCACTTGTAAAGTGGACTTGCGTGGTGGTCCTTCTTTGATGATGCATGACGTCTTATATGCTCCAGAAATTCGACAAAATTTAGTATATATGTCTGTTCTATTGGACGTTGGTTTTGATTTGTTATTTAGTCGTAATGGTGTTAGAATAACTTTAGATAATGTTTTATATGGTTTTGGACTTCGTTATGACCGTTTTATCGTATTAGATTGTAATCCTTCAACTTAGGACTATTATGTTGACCGTTGTGTATTGACATGTTATTCAAGTAACAATAATAGTAATGTTATTACATGGCATGCAAGATTAGGTCACATAGGGCAAGATCGAATGAATATGTTGGCAAAAGAAGGACATTTAGGTTCTTTAACCAAAATTGATATGTCAACTTGTGAAAATTGTCTTACTGGAAAGATTACGCGTAAATCATTTGGGAAGGCTAAAATAATTGAGTTTCCACTTCAATGAATTCATTATGATATTTGTGGTCCAATGAATGTGAGGGCAGGGTCTGGTGCTACATACTTCATTACATTTATTGATGATTTCACGTGCTTTGGTTATGTCTATTTGAAAGCTGAAGCACTTGAGTACTTCAAAATATATATATGAATGAAGTTGAAAATCAATTAGATAAAAGCATAAAAGCTTTAAGAACTGACCGATGACGTGAATATTTGTCAAAATAATTTGAAGAATTATGTGCTGAAAAGGGTATTATCAGACAGTTAACTACTCCTTATATACCTTAACAAAATGGTGTAGTTGAAAGAAGGAATAGACCATTATTGGACATGACAAGATCAATGATGGCGCAAACAAATTTGTTTATCTCTTGGGGAGATGCATTATTGACTGCGGCTTAAATATTGAACAAAGTGCCTTTTAAATCAGTTTCTTCCACTCCGTATGAACTTAGGATTGGCCATAAAACAAACTTGAATGATCTACGACCGAGGGGTTGTGTAGCATATATTAAAGATCGCTTTGGTGAGTTTGGTAAACTAAGTCCAAAAGGAAAGAAATATATCTTTATAAGGTACTCTGAACGCTTCAAAGGGTATGTGTTCATCGATGAGCTAGATGATGGAAGTATTACTGAAATTATATCATGAGATGTCAGATTTTTGGAAAATGATTTTCCCAAAAAGGGTGAAATTGATGAAGTTGAGCCTCTCTACGAAATGTTCAATTCAGAAGATCTGGTAATGTTGTCAGACATACTTGATAATTCAATGGATCAAAAAATGATTCTTGGTCTAAGTGGGAGTTATAAATCCCAAAATTCTATAGAAGAATTTGAACTTCAAACACGTAAGAGTACAAGAAAGGTGTACCTAAATGATCTTATGAGATTGAGGATTATGTTTTCTTGGTATCTCCTACAGAATTGGATGAGCCTAATTCTGTGATTGAGGTCTTATTGAGCCCTAAAAGAGATGAATGGTTAAAAACGATGAAAGAAGAATTAGAGTCCATGAAAACCAATAATGTTTGGGATCTAGTTGACCTTCCTAAGGAACATAAATCTATTGGGAATAAATGGATTCTCAAAGTTAAACGCAAATCAGATGGGTTGATAGAAAAACACAAAGCACGATTGGTGGCAAAAGGTTTTACTCAAGAAGTTGGAGTAGACTATGAGGAAATTTTTTTACCAGCTATGAAGTTTACCTCCATACGATTATTTTTAGCTATTGTTGCACGTTTAGATCTAGAACTCCACCAAATGGATGTGAAGACTACTTTTCTTGATGGAGAATTAAATGAGGAAATCTACATGGAACAACCATTAGGTTTCGTTGTTAAAGGCCAAGAAAAGAAAGTTTGAAGATTGAAAAGATCAATTTATGGCCTAAATCAATCTTCAAGGCAGTGGTATCTGAGATTTCGTAAGTAGGTGATGTCATTTGATTTCACCATGATTGATGAAGATCAATTCATTTATGTGGAAAAGTCCAATGAAAATTTTGTAATTCTTTCTCTTTACGTAGATGATATTTTATTAGCTGGAAATAATTTGGAGTATGTGAAAACTGTCAAGTCATGACTTTCAAAATCATTTGATATTAAATATATGAGTGAAGCAGACTGTATATTAGGTGTTAAGATCCAAATAGATCGTTCCAAGAAATTTTTGAGTTTATCTCAAGAAACTTATATAAAGAAAATATTGGAACGTTTTCGAATAAATAGTTGCAAATCCATGGATACTCCTATAGCAAGGGATGAAACTTAAACCTTGAAATATGTCCAAAGACTGAAAAAGAAAAGGAAGACATGTCTCGAGTTCCTTATTGTAGTGTTGTTTGGAGTTTGATGTATGCTATGATGTATACTCCCCCAGATATTTGTTATGGTGTAAGTATAGTTAACATGTATCAATTCAATCCTGGAAGAGATCATTGGAAAGCAGTAAAGGGAATATTCCAATACTTGAAGGGAACTGCAGATTATACACTTTGTTATAATGTATCTGATTTATTCATAAGAGGTTATACAAATGCTGATTGAGTTGGTGATCGGAATGATAGAAAATTAACATCCGGTTATGCTTTCTTACTAAATAGTGGTGCTATTTCATGGAAAGAAAGAAGCAAACTTGCAAAACTCTTTCAACCATGAAATATGAACTCGTGGCTTGTGCGGTACAAGAAGTTGTTTGATTAAAGAGATTCTTTGAGCATTTGAATATTGCAAAGAATTCTAAAGGTCCCATGATTCTATATTACGAAGGCAAATTCTAGACACTTGTTTGAAAAACATGTTAAGGCTCTAGGTTTGCGTAGAATATGATGATATTTCAGTATTGTAAAATGACTTGATTGTTACAATATTCTCATATATACAATACTATTGAATTTATGTTCAAATGTAGTAAGCATGTGATATTTTGTAAGAAATAAAGTGTGTCGAACAAGTCGCGGGATTAACTCACTCACACGAGCAATCACCTCTTACGTTGAGAAACGTGAAGAGATGAGTTTCACCACCATATTATGACTTGTTTTATGAGCCAGACAAATGTTTCTCTAAGAAAATGAGTTTAAGGATCACTAAAAAAGAGAAACTATGGTTAAACATCTTGAGGTGTTTAGATTGATGAGCTCACAAATTGGACTTATTTAGGGCTATTTGATAGGAATAGTGTCCTTAAATACTTGTTTTGTCACAATATCTGATGAAAACTCTTAAGTTTCAGGTATTTGAAGTTTTTAGTGGAAGCATGGACACTTAGGCGCAAAAAGGAACAAAAAGGCTGAAAAGAATGAAGAAGCTTAAGCCTGAGCATCGCCAAGCACACTTGGTAATTCGCCGAAGGGAAACACTTCGCCCTTTGTTCTAGTACGCGAAGCCTTGAAGGAGCAGGATAAAAAGGCGATGAAAGGAGCAGTTGGTGTTTCGCCGAATAATTCTGTGAAGCAGTACTAAGTCGCCCAATGACACAGAGCACGACTATGATGAAGGCTAGTGCAAAACGGCGACGAACTATACCAAAGGGCGAATCGCTGAGTTAATCGACGATTTCGACTAACCTCGTTGAAAGATCCGCCAACACTACTTTCTGAAGTCTATAAATACTAAACTTATTATTAATTTTGAAGAGTCCAACATTTATTTTAATTTCCAGAATATAATAGTACTTTTTGAGATATTTTCTCTCAAGTTTTGAGAGGATTTTTGGGAGACTTGAAGAATGAAGGATTTCATCTTCCCCAAGTTGGAAGTGGGTCTTCTCCATTCTTCTTCCTTTGCTTAAATCAAGGTTTAATTCCTTATACCCATTTGATTTTAGTATCATTTTAGGTGTATTTTATTATTTCTTGATGTGTGGCTAAAAACCCCATTATTAGGGTGTGATTTAGCAAGTATGTGTTGATATTGTTGTCGGGTCTTGCTGGCTGATAGGATAGATGTATTTTAATGGTAATTTCACCTAGTGGTTGTGGTTTAATTTAATGGGTTTGTAGTTGCAAATACAAAACCACCCATGTGTTTTC
>JAJONQ010005692.1:0-16003 GCA_036250385.1 Solanum microdontum
GTCGTTCTTAACAAATTATGAGTCCCTATAATGAGGGTTTATAACCACTCAATCAGCCAACCATTCACAATTACATCTACAAGATCACCAACATTAACTACCCTACTATATCACTCCCAAGCTCTAAGGAAATATGTCGAACGAAGAGAATAGCCTTAACATACCTTTTCCTTTATAGTTTATGCTGAAAATACCTCTGTCCACACCACTACAACACTAAAGAAAAAGGTAAAATCAATAAGTAATTAAGGATAAAAATTACTACAACAATTCGACAATCGATACGAATTCCTATCGTAAACTACTATCCAAGACCTAAGGTATCCGTAAACTGATAAAAGGTGATTCCTACCTTTCTTTAAATGACCAGAACACTTGAATACAATCACTCCACTGGGAAAAAAAAACCATGCTGCCACAACATCCACGGAGCTACACCACTCAATTCACCGTGAAAATTATACCAAAACGACGGGCTCGCGACGTAGGGCAATTTTCGATAAGAGGCCAAGAAGATATCATGAACACACAAGGATGATTTGAGGAGTATTTCTCTGATCTTCGTGGGTTTCTCATGGTTTGGAATAAAGAAAAATGAAGAAGATGCTATCTTATAAGCTTCCACCGACTTAGGGGACCCACCTCACGTGCCTGCTTGCGCAGTCTCGCAAAAATGCGAATATCTCTTTATTCTGAAGTCGTATGAACAAACCATTTGATGCGTTGGAAACTAGACTCATAGACCTTCGATTTAATGGGTCGTGGGCTCCATAAATCATTATAGATTGGGAGAAAACTTCTGAAACATTTGACCCAAATTTCAGAGAAATTTTTAAAAAGGAACTTACGATAACTTTCGCCCACTTTTATTTTGCGACTTACCTTACTCCAAAACTTGAGATACAACCCTTGAACACTTAAAATATGACATACCACATCATTCTTAATTTATTACTCACCCTCTTTGTCTTTCCACAAATGTACGAATTAATTTAGACGTTTAGAAAAGTCGGGGTGTTACAGCAAGGACTCCACATCCACCTATAACAACATAACAAAAAAAAAATCAAATATTAAGCACAAAGACAATCCACAAAAATAAATAATAAAGAATACTGAAAACTTTGAACAACACATAAAACAACCAAACAATCAATCAATAAGATCACATGACAAGAAAATGACAACTATGAAGAAAAGAAAACAAAAAAATATCTTGTTTAGTAAAAAATGAAAGTAAGATAATGATAACTTATGGAGGTAAGGTTATTGACCAATCAACGCCATTAGCCATGGTCCAAAGTAAATTCCGACTGCCTATATAATCATCAAAATACTAATAAGCTAAAAATCAGATAACAAATATAAGATTCAAATTTAATAATACATTTCCTTTAAGTTAAGCCTCTAGGAACGAGTAAGGGGTCAGACCAAGTTCATAAAAAAATTTATATTCCTGTAAACCCCAATTTTAAAAGTTCCTATAAGTATCAGTTGCTCTAAAATCACACCACTTTTATCATGAAGATAATTTCACAATAATTTTTAATGATTGAACTTAGTTCGATTTTTTATTTTCTCAATTTTTGGCGCAAAAATTGATTGACTTTATTAAAATAATAATGTAAAGATTGAATCGACCGACTTAATATCTTCATTTCACTACCTTATCACCCATTATCTCTCATTCTTCTATTGAAGATGAAGATGAAAATAACAACATAATTGAAGAAAGCTGAAACTTGAATCCAAAAGATAGAGTCGACAATTTGATGATACCTTACTTTTTTCAAAGTATGTAGGCAAAAGGTTTTCAAGCAAATTTTAGAGAAGTGAAAGGTATTATGTGAAGTTATTATTAAATTATATATTAGAGTACATTTTCATTTGAATACTTATTCATTATCAATAGGCGGAATGGTCTGATGGACCGTTATACTTGTATGAGTTTGTATTATGAACCCTTCTAATTAATCCTTACCAACTGAACCCCTGAACCCATTGAAATTTAGTATTTTAAACTATTTTCTCACATGGTGGATAGTGCGTGAAATACACCTCCTACATGTCAAATTCCACCTCATTTTAACTGCCACGTAGGAAATAAAATGGTAAAATTAAATTAAAGCCTCGAAATTTTATTTAAATTTTTTTTTTCTCTTTTTCCAATTATCTTCCAGATTTCTCTTTTTCCTCCTCTCTCATTCCAAAGGTTTTCACCAGTAAAACGCAGTACCAGCACGATCGTCCGTACACTGCAATGTGGTGGTGGAGCTACCACTCGAAGATGGAGAGGGTGATTGCTCCACATTCGATTCGGAAAAAGCAGTGATGGCCCCAAACAGTTGTGATACTTGCTCCAAAACCCTAGATCTCACGACTCGTCCAAATTACTCAACCCTCATATTCTCTTCATTCACTCATCCTCCATGTTTCTTTTTTTTTCTTCCCCTCTTTGTAATTTTGGATCAATTTAACTTTTTAGTTTTTTATGATTTTGTGTTCTGGCGCTTTGCAGAAATTGGTGTTGTTGATAGCTCCAACAATGTTAAGTTCGGAGGAAACAAAATACTTGTTGAAGAATATGATCGATAAGTCTATTTATTTGTTTGGAGCAATGAAAGAAATTTGTTACTTGTGAAAATTCTTTCTAGAGTAATAAACACTGAATTTGTTCAAGAAATAACAAGTCCTTTGAAGAAGATGAAAGGCAATCCGAAATAATTTTAAAAATGGAGAAAGAATTTGGAGATAAGTAGAAAAGCCTCAAAAAAAGCTTTATTTTTGTCCAACAATGGTAAATGAATAAATGGGGAAGAAAATACTCTTAATTAGGTCAAAACTTGACATTTTCAATTTTTTTGAAGACCTCACGCTCTTGAAACATGTGTATCACACACACTTTGAACAAAAATTCCACATAGGATGATAGGTCAAAAAAAGGGTTTAAAATATCAAGTTTCAACAGGTTGAGGGGTTTAGTTGGTAAAAGGTTAAGTAGAAGGGTCCAGAATACAAACTCATACAAGTACAAGGGTCCATCAGACTATTTCGCCTTATTAATAAATGAAAGGACATGTCATTGTTTCAAACTTTCTAAGAAGCTGCAAAAGAAAGAAAAACACGAAAGGCAATTTTCTTTTCAATTTGTTATGAAACTCTAGACGTTTTTGCTTAGCTCTCTTTCAGCTTGCAGGACATATTTAAAGAGATTGAGGATCAAAGCAAACTTGAATAAGCTTATTTAAACGTAATATCAACTTAAATACAAGTAAAATTTTACCTAACTTGACTAATTCTAAGGAACTACTTTAACAATTTAATCTAATCTTGTGGAAAAGATTGAATCAAATGATTTGAACTAAATCTACTCTAACAACCTGATAAGTATTGATAACAGACTACTGCGATTATCTCAACAGACCCCTTCAACTCTCAAGTTAGGTGTGGTGCAACAACGCCTAACTTGGATAAACATCGAAGGAAGGCAGGCTTGGGCAGCGGCTTTGTGAGAGTGTCTGTAATTTGATCCATGGCAAAAAGATATTTGACTATCACTCTACCTGATTTCACACTGTTGCGGAGGTAATGAAAGTCTACTGCAATGTGCTTCATCTTAGTGTGGAAGACTGGATTTTTGCTGAGATATGAAACACCAATGTTATCACAAAAAATTCTTGGCGTTTGCGAGACTTGATATCGTAACTCATCCAACAGGTTGTGGACCTAAGTAATTTCAGAGAGTGCATTGGCTACTGATTTGTATTATACTTCAGTAGAAGACCGAACAACTGATTGTTGCTTCTTAGAGGACAAACAGATAAGATTTGGTCCCAAGAAGAGTATGTAACCAGATGTGGAGATTTTGTCACAGGATTCGCCCGCCCAATTAACATCGACATACATATATAGATTACTATCAGAGTGACGAGAGATTTGTAGACACTATGTTGCTGATGCCTTGAGATATCGAAGAACCATTTTTACTGCTTTCTAGTGCTTCAGACTCGGGGATTGCATAAACTGAGCTAGTTTGTTAACTGCAAATATAATATCAGGACGCGTGAATGATAAGTATTGCAACTTACCAAGAGTGCGTCGATACAAGGTTGCATCGGCAGGAGGTGAACCATCGCCTGCTTTGGGTGGTGAACTAGGGCACATGGGTGTCGTAACTCCTTTACAGTCAGCCATATCCAGATCTGAGAGAATCTCCTGTATGTATCTGGACTGTGATAAGACAATCCCATTCGGAACATGTTTGACTTCGATCCCCAAAAGTAGTTGAGTTCACCAAGGTTCTTTAGGGAGAACCTGTTAGTCAGAGAGTTGATTACATGTGCGACAAGGGTTGGGTAATTTCCAGTAATGAGGATATCATCAACATTCACAAGAATGTACATCGTGATAGCTTCAGATGTGAAAATAAACAGAGAAGCATCTGATTCAGACTTAACAAACCCAATTTTAGTCAAGTGAGATTTGAGAGCTTCATACCAGGCACGTGGAGCTTGTTTTAGGCCATAAATGGCCTTTTTTAGAAGCGATATAAATTATACCTGATGAAGTGGAGACTGCTGGTAGTTGTCTTTCAATTATGGACTCTGGAGTGTTTGAATGAGAGGGAACTGTTAGGGGGTAGGACTAGGCGGCGAAAGAGTTGGAACGAGATTTTAGTCCAAGTTGTATTGGACTTCTGGATGAGTTTCCTTACAGACTTGGGACTCTATGAGTGGCCCCCGAGGGATCATATGTCACCTTCCGCCAACTTCACCTCCACCAAAGTCTCCCATCAACTGTGGCACCGTCGTTTTGGTCATCCTCATCTGAAAATCCTAGACTTAGTACTGAATAAATTTTCAGTTCCCTCTTCCACCAAAGAAAATTTTCAGTTTTGTAATTCTTGCTCATCAAATAAAGCTCTGATACCATAAAGAGATTGAGAATCAAAGCAAACTTGAATAATCTTATTCATTCGTAACATCAACTTAAATACAAGTAAGATGTAACTAACTTGGCTAATTATAAGGAACTACTCTAACAACTTAATATGTAACTAACTTGACTAAATCTAAGGAACTATTTTAACAACTAAATCTAATCTTGTGGAAAAGATTAAATCAAATGATTTGAACTAAATTTACTCTAACAACCTGATAAGTATTGATAACAAACTACCGTGAGTATCTCAACAATATTATTTGTAGTATATTTTAGTTCTTTTTTCTCGTGCAATGCTAAAAATTATTTTTTATTATTTTTAGTCTCTATCTAAAGTGCACAAGCTATGTATTAAAAAATGCTACACATGTATGTACACTAGTAAATATATTTATTTCTTAAATTCAATTACTTGATTATACAAAATCCTTGAAGGTGCATAGGGGCTTGTATTATTAAATCTTTATTATTTTTCTTTTAAAATAATTTTTAAGAAAGTATTTCTCATTATAGCTTGAAAAGTTAGTGTTACTATAAATTTGGTAATGTTAAATTTTTTAATAACATCTTTTATCTAACAATTAAAATTAATATCTAATTTTTTGTGTCTCATAAAATAATATTTGACTGAATCATCTCATGATATTATTAACGTGCAAAGTATATATGTTCTAGTATTATACTTAAAGTGAAAAACATCTAACATAAAAGTTTAATTACGAAATTATCCTTTGATAGTTAAGTTTTACCCCTTAAACTATTATTTTATTTCCTTGAAATCATCTAAGAGAATTATTTTTATTTAATAGTTGTTTTAGAATTCAATTAATTTTGATTGTACACTATATGAATCTAAACGTTTTCAAATTTAATGTATCTGAATTTAATTTAAAATATTAGAATTTGAAGTGTCGAATGAATATTATATTTCAAGATCAAGTTCCTTCAATCAATTCACTGCAAAACTAGACACAAAATAACACTATAGATTAAGTTGAGTGACTATAATACCTTTCAATTTATTATATCGTTACAACTCACGTAATAAATATTCTATTTGCTACAATTTAAAAATCTAGAGAATTTGAAGGGTTGCATACTGAGAAATTCATTATAGACAAAGTTCACTTGACTAATTTCAGGATTCCAACTTAATTAAGAAATAATAATTATACGTTTAATATTAATTCATTTTAGGCAAAAAGGTTGAAAGCAACATTCATTTCCTATTTCAAGTGGAAAAAGAAAAACAAGCAACTGAATCAATTGTATTTTGATGACTAGAAAGATTGAAATTTTGTTTAATCCTTTCTTTCTACTTTGAATTTATGATAATCATGTTGAAATTAGTATCATTCTACTCCAATTAAATGTATAGTCACTTAAGACTTGATATTCCTCTTTCGTTTACAAAATTTATATTTTAATATTGTTCATACATTCTATGTCATTTGGTTTTAGTATTGAAATTGATACCATTTAGGTTATTTTCAATATATCTTAATCATGCAGAGGTTGGCTTAGTAAGGCTAGGTTCAATAGAGTAATATCCTAAGGCTAGGTTTAATAGAGGCAATTCATTTATTCATAGTAGCAGTCCAACAGAAAAACTCTTTCAATCAAGTAAGACCCTTAAGTAATTACTTTAGGTATATTATTTTCTTTAACAAATAATAATTCCCATCCTATATATTAATATATGTGTATTTTCAATATAATCCAATTTAATTATTAAGAATTTTAATAATGAATAGTACTTGTTGATTTCTTGACTATTTATCTGGTGAATAGAGAATGCAAGACTCAATAGAAAGGAGTGGAGATCAATTTTCTTGAGAAGCCATATAATTCTTTTCTTTTTTTTCCTATTATTTATAAAGCACAAAATTCATCGTGGGATCCAAAACTTCAATTCTGAGCAGAAAAATCCAAGAAATAGGTACCTTAGGAATTTACATATGCTTTAATTAGCATTCATTCATTACCACTAAAAAAAGTAGTACTAATATATATATAGATAGAATGATACTATTGCATATGTTGTCTATCTAACTTGTCGATCCGTTTCAAGATTTAAACTTTAAATCTTGAATTTGTTTCTGAAGCTACACTATAATCTTCTCCTTCAATAAACCTCAGGAATTCTTTGGAGAACGGGACGCCATTGACGCTGATTCCGATGATGATAGCCATTGCCTCTGGAATCGATCAATATTGTAGATAAAACTTGGTCTACCGTAACACCCTGCATGTTCAATCTTCCTAACATGTCCTCTAACTCCTTCTTTGTTATTCTGATTTTCGTCCCTCTAATCTTACTATTACTAGTACTAATCCACAATAATCTTTCTTTTTCTACATCTAAACTTGTCATTGGTGCCACACATTCTTCATGTCTCAAAAATTTCCCATCTTCACTTGTAACAATTATGAAAATATATACCCTTTTTTTTTATGTTTATACAAAATGTATGTTTGCAATTGTTTAGGTGTTTCTATATTTATAGTCATATAGGGTGTGTGGCTTTTTGGTGAAGGTGGCCAGGAAGGATACACATTGGAAAATTCTGTTTTTAGCCACCATTAGTTGACTAATTGATTACCTTTTCTTTTCTTCCTTTATTTATTTTATTTTATTATGTTGTTTTTGACTATAAAGGTGTTCTGGAAGTTTGAAATTGTGAAGACAATTAAAAAAGAGACTGGAATTTGCTTTATGTCCACCAATTTTTGGCTAAATTGTTATTTTTTTCCTAGCCTTCTAGAACTATATATGCTTGATTTTTCTAACTAATTTATGTTATCGTAATTAATTAATCAGGCTTCACCTACTACTCTCTTTCCTGCCACATGTCCCCATTTTTGACCTAATACATATCAAGAACTTGGTTATTAGCTGGTGATCCAATTCCATTTCAGATATGACAAGTCTATTTTGTACTTGAAGTGTGATTGAGTTTGCCCGATTGTCCGTAGAATTGGCCTCGCAAGTAGATACTTTCTTTATTGTATAGATCTTTCAGACTAGCTCAATAGGGTCATATACCTTCAAGAAAATAAGCCGGAAGAAGGGTTAATTCTAGAAGATAGTAGGACTTTTCTTGTGATCAATCAATTATATATGTTATCATCTTGCGCACGTCCCGAAAAGACTTTGCGATCGTCCCCACATGAACTCAGTCTTACTTCCATTGCTTTATAGCCTTTGTTATGCCTCGTCTTTCCTTCTTCGGGCTAGACACCTAAGAGCAGACTCAAAAGAAAAGATTGTGATCTTAAGTTTAATCTAAAAATTCATTCACATTTTTCTAGATATATTAACTATACATATTAAATAATACAAAATGTTAAGTCAAAGCTCACCCATAGCTATCAATGACTCCACTCCTACTTGGATAGGCCCTTTGATAGACTTTCCCATGTGCTTCCAAATGACTGCTCAACGAAGAAACGTTTTTCTTTTGTTTTGACTCATACATCACTTACTTTTGTCCTGGATGATTAGGATCAACATTTTGCAATTCCTTTTTGTTGAGGGATAAGAACATTCCAAATTAAAAGGTATGTGGACCATGGTTTTCATTGGTTATAAACATTTGACATGTTTGACTAGTATACTTGTACATCCTTGCTTATAGGATAGAATGAAAGCAAAATTCAAATTGGCTTCTCTGCTTGTATAGTACGTCTACAAAAAGGAATGAACTTGATCTCCAATTCTTATGTTAAATATCGATCAAATACTTGTAGGATCCTTTAAATAATTAGCTTCACTTTTCATTTGAACCCTATAATTAGGTTCCGTACCTATTGAATATTATTCCAATATAATTTAAAGCACACCATAACTAAAGTGTGAATTACATAAGAATTTTTCTAGGGATTATGTATGAAAATTCGCAGGAAAATAAGTTTCCTGCGGATTTTCCTATAAAAAAAATCCGAATGTAAAACCTTCCTAGGTAATTATTTCTTGCGAATTTCAAAATCCCCAACTAATTTACCTGGGGATTTAAATTTCATAGGTAAATTACTTGCGAATTTTCTTACAAAATATACGAAAAATAAAAATGAATTTTCTTACCAATTTATTCGCAAGTAATGCCGCAGGAAGATATTCAAATAAATTTCTGTAAACAATATTAACTATTATCTCCTATTTATTTATTTATTTATTTTATTCTTCATTGAACCTTATTTTATTCTTCATTGAACCCCATAGACACATATATACCTACCTATCCATATTTCTCATACAACTACCCACCTATTGCACAATTTCATAAGTGCCCATTCCGGCCCCGTGAGATTTAATTTAATTGACTTCCTAATGTCAAGTCCCCATGAGATTCCATGCCCACTCATTTATAGTTGCTCCTTGAAATTCCATTCTACCAATATTCTAAATCATAGCACTATAAATGCTAAATTTTTTATGTTCCGATGTGGTACAAAAGATACCATGACACTACACTAATTTTTTTGTGTCATTTTCCAATTTGATTAATTTTTAAAGCAAAATTTAATTAATCTAATTGAGTATTTAAAATACCATTTAGATATTCATAAATTCTACAAAAGTACTCTGATTCATCTCATATCAATATGGTTATAAAATATGTCTTAAATATATATTGACTAGAGTTCATGTAATTTGACTCTTAAAAAGTGAAACACAACAATTGTTTATATATTTAAAATAAATCACTGCCACTCAACATTCATGAAAATTTTATGCTTACACTTCCTATGAAATAATGTCCATAACTAAACATATTAAACATAGATAAAATTTAAATTATACATACAAATGTTTTATAAATAATAAAAAGTATAAATAAATTTATAAGTTTAAAGTGCAAGAAAGTTATAATCAACAGTTGATAGTATATCTTATTAGGTATTTGTGGTATTTTTATTTTTAATTTATTTAATAATTATATTTTAGCATACTTAATTACATATTTGCAAATAAATATCATTTAATAACTTACTATATATAGATAAATTATGTCATTTTTAATGCTTATAAACATATCAATTGGATATACAAGTAAAATTTATTTATTTTTCATTTAATATAATTTTGTCAATGAAGGGTAATTAAACTTCACATTAATAATGTCTATCATCGAATTTTTCTACACTTTAATATAATGCTTGACATATTCAATAATACACAATTTAACATAAATAATATTATATCAAAATTAATTACATTGATGATAGTTATTTTTCTATTGGATAAATAACTTGCCATATAATTTTAATTCTTTACTTCTTTTAAATTTAAAACAAAAAAAAAACACATCATTGGTTTCTTGTGATAAGTTAAAAGAAATTGATAATGACATAATTTGTAGTAATGTTCCAATACCGTATTAGATTGATACAATGATATAATTTATTTAATCTAATAGTAGAGTAAATATTTAACAATAAAATTCATTCTAATGTCATTTTTATTTTTTTATATTATTGTAATTTTTTGTTTGGTTAAATATATTTTAAAGAAAATATTCCTCAAAGTTTTCAAATAAAACAAGTTCTTAGATTAAAAAAAAACCCCAGTTAAATTATATTTAAAAGTAATTATTTCTAGTTGGATCGGCAAATAAGTTTATTTAGAAATTTTCTTTCAAACAAATTAAAAAATAATGTTTTTTTTATTACCTGCTATTTGCTAATTTACCTATGAAAATGGTACTTGCAAATTATTTGCCCCAAATAATTTCCCAAGTAATAATTTTACAAAAATGACGCCAAATTTACCTACCAATTTTTCTAGAAAAATATTTTTCGCATGTAAAAAAGGTCCAGAATTTAGGAATTTCATATTTTCGCATGAAAATTCGTAGAAAATTTCTGCGAAAATAATCCCCAAATAAAATTTTCAGGTAATTTACAGTTTTCCGATAGTGATTGTGTTTCAAGAACATCGATTCAGCTTGCAGCTCTCTCCCACAATTTCTCAAGGTCGTCCAGAGCTGATGTACTGTCTATGCTTTCTATATTTGTTTTGTTTATTTTTTATGCTTAGCTTTATAGTAGTTGCATTATTAAATTTGGGTTTGGATCACTTTTGGACTCAAGGCATGTATAGTGTGGCTTGATTTTTCAATAAATGGATAAGACCCAATGCTTTTGATTTTAAAAAAATGCATATCTATTTTATTCTGAGAGAAATTAAATGATATAACACTCTACATACAATAAGAATATTAAATTTCTTGAGTACATATAATAAATAAAGTGAGCTTAAATATTAAATTAACATTTATGTTATTCGCGTTACTACCTCCATTCCGTTGTAAATTGGATGTCCACACTAATATGTTAAGTGTTGTAAGATTAATACACACACAAAATGCTGTGTGGTGTATACTAATTAGCTATTTGATATACTTGGTACCCAAAGTGTATACATGGCAAGAAGATATTCATGTATCACACTTTGGGCACAAGTGTATACAACTATATATACCCCTATTCTTGTAACAAAGAAAGAGGCAAGAGTAAGTGAAAGAAAATACTTCACATACTATTTCTCATCTTTCTTATTATCTTAATTTTTATACTTTAGTTTATAACACGTTATCAGCACGAGTCTCTTCATCTACGAGCATCTCCGACTGTGCATTAGCCGAAACATAAATAGTATAGAGTATATTATATTTTGCTATATAAGTTTTCTTATACTTGATAGTCTAAATTTGATGTGTCTAATGTAATTATCGTTAATGTTATCATGGATTTTAGAGCTAAGTATTGAAAGGATAATTAGTACATACTTAATTGATAACTTTGTTGAAAGAATTGAACTCACCGAAATCATTAGAAGACTAAAAGTGCATAACACGAATTCTTAATTTGATTGATACTTTGTTGTGGTTATCACCTAGTAATACATAATTGCTTTTAAAGGAGATATAGTTGATTTAAGGAATGCATATCAAAATAAAAAGGAAAAGGTATTAAAATTTCTTATTTTGACATACATTAACTTTGATCAACATCATTGATTATTTTACACTTGTTTATCTTTCACTAACTAATCATTTACTTCTTGAATTATTATAATATGTTATATGTACTAACATAACTTGTTTTATAGTTGCTTTAAAATGGTAAGCAAACTAATATTTAAAGAAGTATTTTATTTTCCTTTGGAATCATCAATAGGACTTTTCTATCATGAAAGATTCTTTGAAGTGGCTTTGGCATGTCATTTAGGTTGGCAATTAACAAACTTGTCAATGGTAAGCTAATTGTAATTGTATATTTTTGTTTTATGGTAAGCTTCCTTCATAATACTAATTACATTAATTCTGATTTGTATATATCTGCAAAAGAGTATGCTAATTTTTTTAATTCATAAAATATGCTACATGTCATTGAGACAATTTGACATGTAGACTTTATTAGGTCCATTTATCAAGTGTGTATTTAATTCTTGGATTTTGAGGTAACCTCTAGTTGCTTTATCTATGAATTACAATTGAAGAAAGAAATTTTCTTAACTAGCAACAAATGAAGTCAATGTTGAGAATTAATTTGTTGATCTTTCAATAAGTGAATTATTCATAAAACTTTTAAATTGAAAATAATATTCAGAGCAACCTATGAGGATCAACTTTGCTTCGTTTAGCAAAGGTAATAACTTGTATATGATCTTTTGAAGTGTTATTATGACTAAATTTATTTGTGCTATTACTAACAAAGTTACAATATTTTAAAGGCTCAATGATCAATTTTATTTTGGACTATATATGATGTCATTGATTGAGGTAAGATGGTGGATTCACATTTCACCGCACCAAAAGGGTAAGACATCGATTAAAGTCTTGATACACCATGATGATAAAATTTTGGGTTCAACTCCCTTCACATTTTGGCCTAACACGCCTTTGTATGGATAAGACATTGAGTTAAAGTTCCAATGCAATGGTATATAATGATGATTGAGAAAATCGATATGCTCTTGCTAAAAATTGTGAATTTCATCCCACTGAATATGCTCCATTCATTTAAGTGTATGTGATAGCAATAAAATAGAAGTCTGAAAGATGACAAGATTATTTTATGATCAGACATATGAATATGGACGTGAATGGACAAAATAATAATAGTCATCATTATGATAATTGTAAAACAAAGAATAGTATGAGTTCTCAAAATTGTCCTTCAAAGAGTGAAGGTAATTTTTGTCATCAAATTTGGTATGAAAGGTATTGGACACACGATTACTGTACGTGCAAACTAATTTGATTTTATAAATCCTCCATCAAAATAAAAGAATATGAAGTGAAGGTGTACTTGACCTTTCAAAAGTGATGTCGAGGTATGTCATATGAATATGATAATTTTCAAAGCATGACAATTAACTTCTAATGAAAGGAATAATTATGAAGCATGTATATATGATTATAGTCAATTCCTTGAAGAGAATGTGACTTGTGATAAGTATCATGAAAAGTGGACCATTCTTGAAAGTGAATGTGTCAAGAGATGATGAAAATTATAAATAAAGACATGCTCATGTATGATTTAATAAATTCCACAACTCACCCCTATAGGAGGTTAGAGAGAAATAAAGAAATTTTATGTTGGTAAAAATGGTCATTGGTCAAGTACTTTTAGTACATCACAAATATTGTGGTACATTTTATGATGAACTACCGAAAGGGCAAAAGAAGGAAATAATTTCTTGCCGTAACAATTTCCATTGATTATGTATTTTTGTGCATCAAAAATATTTTGTCAGATATTAAATAAAAGGGAGGAGATACTAATGACAAAAGTAAATCAAGAAACAAGTTTTGCTTGTAATGATTTTGACCATGACAATAATGATATAAATTTCTCTTTGAAAGAGATGTCACCACACAAACAATGTTATGAAATATGTGGTAGTATACAATGTTAATTGTGAGCTTTGGTGAGCTAATGTGCTACTACCCAAAGAAATAAAATTGCTCATGATATTGAAATTGTAGCAAATCTCGAAAGAAACTTTTTAAGTTTCAAAGAAATAGTCAAAGATAAAAAAATATTGAGACTATAAAATATGAAAAGATTTATGATCTTCATATTACTTCATCAAAGTGGGTTATAAATATTTACGTGAAAGACTATCAATATTTGCATATTGTTTGTGGTAACTAAGTATGAGCATGATGATGGAATCACATACAAAATAAACTAGAAGTTTATTGAAATAAATATCAGTTGGTATGACCGGTTGATGACCATCCCGATTTAAATATGATACGAAAATTATAGAGAATTCACGTGGTTATATATATTGAAGAAATAATAAATTCCTCAAGAATTCTCTTGTGTTGTTTGTTCTCATGATAAGATTATCATTGCACCAGCTAAGGTTGAGATTGTAACTCTTGAAATTTTGAAATGTATAAAAAGGTGAATATATGGGCCCGTTCACCTGCCATGTGGACCATTTACTATTATATAGATGCATCTATGTTATGGCTACATGTGCTTTATTATCAACTTGCAATTTAATTTTTTTTTGCAAATGTTATTTGCTCGAATTGATAAATCAAAAGCACATTTCAAATTATAAAACTATATTGATAATGCTGGTATATATCCAAGCGATTTAAACAGAAATTTTATGCCTCCAATTAAAGCTAAACCATTGGTTATGAGAACAAAACTCCCAAAAGAAATTTGGTATGAGATGTGTACAATGTAGCAACACTTGTACGTATCAAGCCAACAAGGTTCCCCTATCACAATTGGTTCAAGGTCAGGAACCAAATAGTACTCATCTAGAAATTTAAATGTGTGATATATTATTCCATTGCTCCATCATTACGGAATGCACAAAGATGAGTCCCCAAATAAGGTTGGGTGAATGTTAGATTCTCTAACATTAGGGGGAGATAAGCAACTGGAAAATAAGTTATACATAATGAATTATCATTGGTATGATCCTCATTGAAGAGATAATTTAAGTCAATTGTCAGATACATCTCTGACCCTATGTTATAATCCAGTTATAAATGCTCCAATGAAAAGTCCTTGAAGGACATAATTTATGGCACGCCTGAAGCGTGATAAATTAATCGATTCGAAAGATAAAACTTTTTGAAGAAGAAAAGGAGCAAATGATCAAGATTGTCTTAATAATGAGGCAAGTGCTTTAGAAAGAGCACCATGAAATAACACTTTGTAAAAACCTTGGCAAAGGTTTAGGTACCTGGAAATGATGAAAAATAAAGTGAGCTTGATAAGTTATGTCACATTAGAATCGATATCAAATAATCGTCGATGATATCTTGAATATAATATAGCGGTCAAAAACATAAATGGTGATGAGGATCTTGATATTAAATATGTCGAGAGTTGATAGATAAATGATTGGCCAAAGAAAATACAATTCAAGTATTTTTCTATTCACTTGAAAAAGTGATGTTTTGAACTTATTTTGTCCATATACCAAGATATAATGTCAGTGGGGTACAAATGAATTATTGTGCGATAAGTAAAATCATAAAATATAAGTACGGGTTGTGCATTGAAAAAATAAAGATTTTTCGCAAAAATCCTGACATTATTGTATGGAGATGTATGCTCCCAAGGTGGATGCAATGAGGTTTCTTTCAGTCTGGCAATATCTGAAAAACTTGAATACGTATGATGAGTGATTATCATGTCTAGCTAGACAGTAAATATTATATGAAAATCCTTAAGGATTTAAAAGGTTATAAAGCGATTCCATTGAATAGTACCCCAATGGTTGTAAGATCGCATATTATAAAGATCAATTTTGATCTCATTAAAATGGTTAGAAAGTACCATGTCATAGTGCAATTGGTGCACTTATGTATCCTGCTATTATTATTCATGGTAAATAATTTTATTAGTATGCATGCAAAATATAACATCACTCTTATCGATGGAGATATTGGAGTGAATCAAATCTCGATATAAATTATTTATTCTGACCAATTGTGTCAAGATTTATTGATCATGAAATTGCAGGAAATTATGAAGTTTGAACTCATGAAAGTTATATATTTTCATTTGGAAATAC
>JAJONQ010005693.1:0-16159 GCA_036250385.1 Solanum microdontum
CAGTTTTTGTGCAAAACTAGAACTTGCCCGGTTAGTCCTGCTAAGACAATTCAATCTAGAGGTTAGGAAGTGATCATAGGCCATTGTTCTGATAAGTCTGCAAATTGCATAAAACAAGGATCCAACCAAATGAAACAAATGCTCCCTTTGATCCAAATACTTTGAGCCTAAAATAATACCATTTCTTTCTAAACCCCGAACTCACCTTCCTATAATCGACTATGTTGGCCCCGGTCCCTCCTTGGACATGTGCACCTCGACCTAGGCCAAAATCCTAAGTTGAGGGTGGCTAATGTAAAAAGTAACTTCAATCTTGGCCCTGACCCAACATCGGGTATTGTACACCTCAACCAATGGAAAATCCATAAGTTGAGGGTGGCTATGAAAGAGGAAACTGAAAGAAAAATAGGTATGAAAAGAGTTTGATGTTGAAAAAGAGAGGAAAGGATGTGACTTGCTGAAAGCTAAAAGAAAAATAAAATAAAAGTAAAAAGAGCTACAAAGTCTAAAGTCACATCCGTGCTTGATGAAATCAAGGGAAAGAAGGTAAAATGGTAGGATGGCAAAAATAGGGCAAAAAGAGGTTGAAAGCCTAGTGTAATGTCAAGGAGGGCAGAAAGTCACTAAGAAGTATCCAAATGTACCACGATTGACCCTGAGCCTACGTTACAAGCCAAGAAAGTCCTATAGTGATCCTAGAGTCTAGTTTGGAGAGTCTAAGAAGTGAAAATAAGGGCAAGTCTATGGTTCTAAGCACTAACTGTACTTGAAGTTATTTCTGAGTGTGAGTGTTGAATGAATCCTTGTACTAAAATTCATAAGTCATTGTGTGAAAGAAAAGGTATTTCATTTGAAGTAAGGGCACTTAATACATTGTCAGAGACTTGGTACCTTGGTGATAGTGAAACAATGTATGTTGTGTGTTGGTTGGTCAATCGTTGTCATGGTTTGATCCGCATGAATTAGCTTATCGAGTCTAAGAGAACAATTTTTTTACCCACAAAGAGAGTGGGGTAGAAAGCCATGTGATTGGTCGAGTTTGAAATGCTTGCTTCTATATAAGTATCGTTTAGAGTCTTAGTGTGTTGCTTGAGGACAAACAACGAATTTAAGTTGAGGGTGTTGATATACCATGAGTTTACAGAATTTCTAATACATTTCACTTACAAGTTGTGTGTGTCTAGGGCCTTTTTAGATTGGTTTTTATGCGTTTTTATCATATTTTGCAGGAAAGACGTTCAGGCGCGGAAGTAAAGGGACAGCTAAAATAACTGCAGAAAGGGCATCTACGGAGGTGATCTACAGACCGTAGGTCCAGTGACTCTCCGTAGGTGATGGCCGTAGATCAGCAGGAAAGGCATGGAAGGCAAATTTGGGAAATTTGCATAGTGTGGAACCACGGTGGCCATTGACGGTCCATAGATTGAACTACGGACCGTACTGTTGATCCGTAGATTGATACTGCGAGGGTTCCAGCACCTGATTTTTGAAGATTCCAAGTGTGGAGCTACGGAAGGGGATATCTACGGTTCGTCCTGCAAGTCCGTCGTTTGCTTCAGAGCAGCTGATTTTTGGAGGATGAAATATTTTCTAAGTCCTGGTTGACGGAAGGGACTCACGGACCGTAGATCCATTGACGATCCGTGAGTCAGTCTCGTGGAATGAAGAGGCGTGCCAGCACACACTTTCCTTAATTTGTTTTCCTTTTCATTTAGGACTTGTTTTCTATAAATAGGGAATGTAAACCTTGTTTTTAGGGGTTGGATATTATTACTTTTGTTTTACTTTGTGACTAGGGAATTAGTTTTTACTACCGGAGCAATTCTTAATTTCCAAAGGTTAATTTTGAAGATTTGGTTTGAAATTCGGGTTGAAATTTTGGGTTTATTTTTCTCAACTACGTAAGTTCATAATTCTTTCATCTAAAACAATGAATTGTGTTCATATGATTATGGGTAACTAAACTCCACAACTAGGGTTGTGGGAACCATGAGCGATTAACGAAGTATGAATAGTAAATAAGCAATTCTTGAATAGAGTTTTGCATGCATTGATAATTCTTTCGTTCAAAAGTCTTTTTAACGAGTGCACGCGTTAGAACTCGCCTTGTTGCTACTTGCCGGACCAAGGAGGTAATCAACAAGAAAAGAATTATCAACATCGATTTAGTGTGATACTATCTAATAGGCTAATGTTGATTGCTGCGACGTAATAACTAAGCCAAGCATCGATTACGATGTCTAATATGAGGTAAAGGTAAAGGTTAGTAATTTATACATACGTAGCCAGACCAAGGTGCGGGGTGAAATTCTCTAGATGTCGGACCAAGAATTTAGAGATACCTAACTTATTACTTTGCATGTAATACACTAGGAAAGGACTGTTATTACTAGGATTACTGAGTTATGAGCTTGTGGTGAACACATATACCCTAGTTAATTTTCTCATCTTGATAACAACAAAAATTGACTTTTGTTTACTGATTACTTACTGAATTCTTACAATTTGTTTCACAAATCCCCCCTTTTTATTACTTGTTTCTGGAAGTACTTTGACTAAACGAATATAAGTGTAAGTTAAAGTTAAGTCTAAACTAGTTTCCTCGTGGGATCGACCCCAACCTACAAATTGGGTTCTTTACTTCATAACGATCGCTTATGCTTCCTTAGGGAGGTGTAATTTGAGCGTATCACATGCCTAGACGTCCACCTCCATTCCCACAGAGATTAATGAAGAAAACCGTAGAAGGTAAATACTGCAGGTTTATTAGTATGGTTAAACATCTCTCCATCAATGTTCTGTTGATAGAAGCCTTGGAGCAAATGCCTGGGTATGCAAAGTTTATGAAAGATTTGGTGACTAAGAAGCGGGCCGTCAGTTTTGAAGATGATGATAAGTTGCAACATTGTACTGTTATTGCGACAAGGTCCCTTGTGCAAAAGAAGGAGGACACTATTGAAGAGGCTCCAAAATTGGAGATTATGGCTCTACCATCACATTTGAGGTATGTATTCTTGGGGAGAGATGGTACTTTACCGATCATCATTACGGCAGATTTGAATGTGACACAAGTTGAGGCATTGGTTTCCATGTTGAAGAGGTTCAAGCAGGCTATTGGGTGGACTATTGCGGGCATTATTGGGATCTCTCCTGGCATTTGTTCTCATAAAATCCAACTCATACCGGATCACAAGCCTAGTATTGAGCACCAGAGAAGACTAAATCCGTCTATGCAAGAGGTAGTGTAGAAGGAAATCATCAAGTGGTTGGATGCTGGAGTTATTTATCCCATTGCAGATAGTAGTTGGGTTTGTCATGTTCAGTGTGTGCTCAAGAATGGTGGGATGATTATGGTCCCAAATGCGAAAAACGAGCTTGTTCTGATGAGGCTTGTGATCAGATAGAGAGTCTGCGTGGACAACTAGAAATTAAATGCTTTGATAGAAAAGGACCACTTTCCTATGTCGTTCATAGATCAGATGTTGGACCGACTTGTGGGTAAGGGTTGGTATTATTTTCTTGATAGTTATTCGGGCAACAATCTGATTTCTATAGCTCCGAAAGACCAAGAGAAGACCACATTCACTTGCCCTTATGGGACTTTCACCTTCAAACGAATCACATTCACTTGCCCTTATGGGACTTTCGCCTTCAAACGAATGACATTTGGGTTGTGTGATATCGATATTTTTTGATATGGTGGAGGACACTATTGAGGTATTTATGGATGATTTCTCTGTGGTTGGTGACTCTTTTGATCATTGTTTAGACCATTTGGCTGAAGTACTAAAACGGTGTGATGAGTGCAATCTTGTGCTCAATTGGGAAAAGATGTCACTTCATGGTGAAAGAGGGGATAGTTCTGGGTGATTGGATCTCTGAGAAGGGTACTAAGGTTGATAGAGCGAAAGTCGAGGTAATAGAGAAGCTTTCACCACCTATCACTGTTAAAGGTGTTAGATGTTTTCTTGGGCATGCAGGTTTCTATAGGAGGTTCATCAATGATTTCTCAAAATTACACATCCATTGTGCAAATTGCTCAAAAAGGAGTGTAGGTTTGAGTTTGATGATGCTTGTCGGAGTTGAAGGAAAAGCTAGTCTCCACACCTATCATTATTTCACCGGATTGGGGGCAATCGTTTGAGGTAATGTGTGATGTGAGTGGAGTGGCACTTGGTGAGGTATTGGGACAGAGATAAGAGAAGATTCTTCATCCTATTTACTATGCCAGCAAAGCTCTATATGTGACTCAAAAGAACTATACAGTGACTGAACATGAGCTTCTTCCAGTGGTTTTCACATTTGAGAAATTTTGATCCTACTTGCTTGGTACGGAGGTCATAGTGCATACTGACCATTCTGCATTTAGGGATTTGATGGCTAAGAAGGATGCAAAACCAAGTTGATTAGATGGGTGTTGTTGCTGCAAGAGTTTGACTTTGTGGTGAAAGATAGAAAGGGGACAGAAAATCAGGTTGCTGATCACTTGTCCATATTGAAGGAAGAGGCTATGCTCAAGTTTGGTTATAGGGCTGAAATTAATGATGCTTTCCCAGATGAACAGGTATTGGCTGCTTCTCATTATCTGATTCCTTGGTTCGCAGACTTTGCTAACTACTTGGCAAGTGATCTAGTGCCATCGGATTTGTCTTTTCACCAAAGGAAAAAGTTTATGCATGATGTGAAGGAGTTCTTTCGGGATGAGCCTTATTTGTACCGTAGTTGTGCTGATGGGATTATTCGTCATTGTATGCCCGAGGTTGAGATGTTGAGTATACTAGAGGCGTGTCACTCATCGCCTGTTGGTGGGCATCATTGTGGTATTCGAACTGCGCATAAAATTATGCAGTGTGGGTATTACTGGCCTACCATCCACCAAGATGCTCCTGATTACGCCAATTCTTGTGACCGTTGCCAAAGAGAAGGAGGAATTTCAAAGAGGCAAGAGTTTCCTATGAATCTGATATTAGTGATAGAGTTGTTTGATGTATGGGGCATTGATTTTATGGGTCTATTTGTGAGCTCACATGGGATGAAGTATATTGTTGTTACGGTTGATTATGTGTCAAAGTGGGTGGAAGCAATTACGCTTTCCTACAATGAAGGTAAAAGTGTCATCGCATTCCTGAAAAAGAATATCTTCTCCAGATTTGGCACACCTAGGGCGATTATCAGTGATGGAGGTTCCCACTTCTGTAATAAGTTGTTCAAGGCACTACTTGAGAAATATGGCGTCCGCCACAATGTAGCCACTCCTTACCATCCGCAGTCTTGTGGGTAAGTTGAAATGTCCATCAGAGAGATCAAGCAGATTTTGGCGAAGACTGTGAATTCTAATAGAATCAATTGGTCAAGGAAGCTTGATGATGCTCTATGGGCCTATCGCACCGCTTTCAACACTCCCATAGGTATGTCCCCCTACCAACTTGTATATGAGAAGTCTTGCCATTTGCCGATAAAGCTAGAGCATAAGGCTATGTGGGCGCTAAAGAAGCTAAATTTTGATTGGGGTGCTGCATCGAATCAGAGAATGAGTGACTTGAATGTGCGTGATGAGTTTCGTCTAAGATCCTATGAAAGTTTAGTCTTGTACAAGGAGAAGATGAAGAAGTATTATGATGAAAGGATTGAAAAACAAAAATTTATTGTGGGTGATCTTGTGCTTCTATTCAACTCTAGGTTGGGCTTGTTCCGAGCAAGCTCAAGTCCAAGTGGATAGGGCCATTCTTAGTCACGCAAGTGCTCCCACATGGAGCGGTCGAGCTCAAAAACAATTAGGGAACAAAGTTTAAGGTAAACGGGCAAAGGATCAAGGTCTATTTGGGAAAAGCGAAGAATGTGCATGAAGTGGTTGAGGAGCGCTGCTTCAAAGGCAACCCAAGATGTACGATCTAGCCAACTATAGGTTTTTCTTTTCAGTTTGGTAGTTTTCTTTGTTTATTTGCATTTCTGTATTCTTTTAGATAGGTGTTTTAATTTTGTTTTAGTGTTGGCTAGATATATCATAGGGTCCATGTCTAAAAGTGTCTAGAAAATGTAAAAAGAAAGGCCTAACAGTTGCTACATGTGCAGGGACAAAAAGCAAAATCTTCAGAAAATGTTTGTTGCAGAGGTCTACGGACCCCATCAACGGTCCGTATGTAAATCCACAGACCGTGAATGGTGTCCGTAAACCCCAGGTAAGTCCTCTGATTTTTTTCGAAGGGTTGAGTGGCCTAAGGACCCAACCTATGGTCCGTAGGTTGACCCACGGCCCGTCGATGGGGTTTCATGGGTCCAAAGTTAGGGTTTAATCGACTCGACCTAGACCCCTTTTAAATTAAACTCTTTATTTTCAAATCATTCCCCCACTTCCTATATTCCCTCCTAACCGTTTCTAACCTCTCCGAATCCCATAACTCCCTCATTATATCCCCAAATCACTCCCATCTTCCATACATATCATCACCCATACCTTATTCCCATTTCTTTGTTCCCCACAATCTGATCACTCCCATTCCCAAGAACAGTTCAAGGTCCGGGTTCGGTGTCCAAAAGGTCTAAGGAGTTTGATCATCACATAAATCACCCACTTCCATTGCTTCTAAGGTAATCAATTTCAACTTAACTCTGAATTTTGATATTCATTGTTCAAAATATGAAAACATGAAGTTGATCTTGACCTTAGGTTGTTGTTGTATGAAATTGCATGTTAAACGAAAGTTAGAAACACCCTTGGGATGATAGATTGTGGTTATGTTGTTGTTGTAATAATTTTAATAAGAGAAAAAGAGTCTAAACGCAAGTTTCGACTTAGGGTTCGTAGTTTCGTATGCAATACATGTTAAAGAGTGAGTAATCGGAACCCTAGGGATGACAAACTATCATAAATTGTGTTGAAATGCATAATTAGACTTAAGATGATTGTTGTATTTGTCAAAACATGGTGTCACTAAAGAGGCATGTCTAATACATGGCACAAACTTGACCCACTAGACCCCGTCTATGGACCGTAGAATAGGTCAGTGGGTCTGCACATAACCAATAAATACTAGGTGTGGAACCACGAAAGTGGACTACGGTCCGTAGTTCGATCTACGGACCGTTCTGCACATTCGTGGTTCACATCAGAGACCCTTCTTTTGGGTATCCTTAACGACGGAGGGGACCTACGAACCGTGGACCCATCAACGGACCGTAGGAACCCACCATGGGTCAGCAGTCCAACTTTTGTCTTGAAATTTTTCAGTTTTAATTTTGGTTCATTCTTAGTTCTAAATTTTTTTCAAGTGTGTTATTGGTTTATTTTGGTACTAATTAATCCTCCACAGGTACCATGGCTCCTAAAAAACAAGTGACCTACACAAAAATGGGCAAGACCAAATCTGTGGCGCCGACTTTTCGGCTTGATGAAAATGTGGAGGCGGAGAAGGATCTCACATATGTCCCACCGGCCACAAGGACTTGCCCCACAGCACCCCTGACTACCCGAAATCAATGCAAGAAGGTGGTTCCCGATGTAGTCACTGCCTCCCAATCTGATGAGGAGGATACACTGATTGGATCACTGGTTGGGTCTACTTCCGGTTCTGAGTCCGCCTCTACTTCCAGCACTAAGTTCGCCTCTGCTTCTGGGTCTACTTTTGGCTCCGCAACAGGCTCAAGTTCACATGGTAGGGCTGCCTCGTCTGATGAGGCTACTAGTTTGGGGGTGGTTCTAGTTCCACAAAACACTGACCCTGCTCCAGTTGCTGAGGAGCCTAATAGATGCTGCATTGAGGGTCAATGGCAAATCTACTGGGATGCAAAGATGTTAAACGGAAAAAAATGGCATGGCTTATCATAGAGGAATGCAGAGTTCTCACGGGGAGCATACACACCATACCCAACATCCACCGGTTCTTTCAGAAATACAAATGCGAGTGGATGGCTCGGAGCTCCTGGACTTATAAGGAGGAGATTGTGAAGGAGTTCTATGCTTCCTACGCAGCCACTCTAAAAGGCTCTATTCATAAAAATGTCAAGCCCACAACCCAAGCACCACTCAAGGCTACACTAGTGCGTGGGGTTTCTATGGATATATCTGAGGTCACCATTAGCCGATTCCTCTATGGTCCGAGCATCACTTGGGAACTCAACACCGCAGAATTTGACTACAGGTGGGACATTGTGAGAAATGGAGCATTCCAGTGGAATGCAGAGCAGAGGGAGGCTGTATTACTTTGGTTGGCCAGGTACATAGCTGTGGACGGCGAGCGCGCGAAGTGGGTCAGCACACCGCGCTTGGGTATTCGAAAGGACACCCTAAATTTGGTAGCCAAGTACTTCTGGCTTTTGGTAAGGAACAGGGTATCGCCCACTAAGGCTGATAATGTGCTTACTTGGGATAGAGCAGTGATGGTTGCGGCTTTGGTAGTTGGGTTCGGGATCGACTTTGCCCGCATGCTATTGACAGAGATCCATGAGAGGGCATTCAAGTCTACCACTATTTTACCCTTCCCGTGTATGTTCTTCCACTTGTGCAGGGATTTTGGGGGGCCTATCTGGCATTGTGAAAAATTGGTACAGGCGACTGAAAACCTTGACATCAGCCTTATACGGGATGGGGCGAACATAGTTGCCCCATGACGTGGTCCGCAGATTGAGGTGCCACCATTAGGAGCAGATTTAGTAGCTGATGTGGAGCAGATGTAGGGTGAGGACCCTGCCTCTCCAGCCCACACTGATGATTCCCCGACCTCCCCATCTCAGGCCGCGAGTTGGGCCCCTAGCTCATCCAGAGCCACCCCTTCATCAGGATTCGTTGTCGTGCCCCTTGCTCGTATTAAAAAATTAGAGGCACAGATGGCCTCACTTCTCATCATGTGAAGCCTTGGATGTAGTGGTCTATCTCAAAGTCCGAGTCCAGGATGGAGAGGAGGATGGACCATATGATGGACCTGAAGGTCTAGGCCGTTAATAAGCGCATGGATGCCTTCGAGTTGAGAGTCCTCGAGCGACCATCCCCCACCACAAATATCTCCTATTTCCAGACTGAGTTGGAACGTCTTTGGGCTGATCTTGATGCCATCCTAGGTCCATCCATGGATGCGCCAGAGTCCGCCCCTACTGCACCGGTCGATGATATGGTGTTCGATGCTCTTTTCACTAAGGACATACCGCAGTCCGAGTCCACCCGTGCCCGAGGGAAAAGGTACAATTCTAGCCACACTTCTGATGCCACTGAGGATGCGAGGGCAAAGAAGAGGGAGCGCCAGCAGACTGCATAGGCTAGGAGAGCTTCTAGTATGGATAAGGAGTTGCGCCAGCAAAGGGTTAGAGAGGGTGCCCTTGGGGCTTCGAGTTCGATGCTCTTGGGGCCTCGAGTTCGGTGCCCGCTACTATGAGAGATGATGTGAGCACTACTGATGGTACTGAGATGGTATATGGGAGCGCTACTGATGGTGTTCCCCATGATGTGAGCACTACTGATTGTACTGCGATCATAGATGAGAGCGCCACTGATGGCGTTTCCCATGTTGATCCAGCAGGCTCCGGGAAATTGGACCCACCCGCTTATTGAGTTCTTCGGCGCATTTTCGCCAAAGGTATGCTTCACCTTCACCCTACTCTTTATTTCTTATTTTTGTGTGCTTTGAGGACAATAACACTTTATTTTGTTGGGGGTGAGGTAAACAGATTATGAGTGATAGGGTGAAGTTTGCGTAACCCAACTCATAGTCCTCTCTTGGGGTTTTCTTGCCTGTGTTCTTTTCCCCCAAGAGACTATTTTTTATTTTTGTTGAAACGACATATGTTAGGATTGTATGTGTAGGAGCATGAGAAAGAATAAAGTATGATGGCATGAGCATGAAAGAATAAAATGATATCCATCCAAAAAATGTGATATGTGCTAAAATATGTAGCCTAGAATGAGTTGAATGTGTTGGCTCTGAATGTGACATGATAAGAACCGATGTGACCCCATGACTTAAGCTAAAAACATGAAATGGGTAATATGATAATCTGATAATGAAACAAGGTGCCAAGAGTGTGTGAGGATAGTTGAATGTTCAAACAGTTTTGTGCCAATATAGAACTTGCCTCGTTGGTCCTACTAGGATAATCTAGGCTAGAAGTTGGGAAGTGATCATAGGCCATTGTTCAAATTAGTCCACTTAAGCCTAAAATGATCTAACCAAATGGTAGCATTGTTCCCTTTTGATCCAAATATTTGAGCCTAAAATTGACCATTTCTTTTGATTCACGTAACTCACCTTCCCTTAAAATGTTTACTTGGTCCGGTTCCCTCCTTGGGCATGTGCACCTTGACTTAGGCCAAAAGCCTAAGTTGAGGGTGGCTAAGTCAAAAGTGACCTTGATCTTGGCCCTGGTCCGACATCAGACATTGTGCACCTCAACTAAGGCAAAATGCATAAGTTGAGGGTGGCTATGAAAGAGGAAACCTAAAAGAAAAGGTATGAAAAGAGTTTAGTGTTGAAAAGAGAAAAAGAAAGAAAGAGGATGTGACTTTGTACGACAAAGGCAAAATAATTTGATAAGTGAAAGAGTGAAAAGAAATAAAAAAAATAAAGTGAAAAAGAAAAAATAATAATTTATAAATGAGTGTCACAAAGTCAAAAGTTGCATCCTTGGTTGAAAAGAGAAGGGAAAGAAAAAAGGGATGAAAAGTTGTCGAAAGTAGATCAAGCAAGAGGTAAAAAGCCAATGTAATGTCAAGGAGGGCAGAAAGTTACTAAAAAGTACCCAAATGTACCACACCTGACCCTAAGCCTACGTTACAAGCTAAGAAAGTCCTATAGTGATCCTAGCAACTAGTTTGGAGAGTCTAAGTAGTGAAAATAAGGGCAAGCCTATGGTATTGAGCACTAACTGTACTTGAAGTTACTTCTGAGCATGAGTGTTGCATGAATCCTTGTACTCAAAATCATATTCATTGTGTGAAAAAGGATTTCGTTTGAAGTAAGGGCACTAGTTACATTGTCAGAAAGTTGGTACCTTTGTGATTGTGAAAAAGTGTATGTTGTGTGTCTATTGGTCGATCTTTGTCATGTTTTGATCTGCATGAGTTAGCTTGTTGAGTCTAAGAGAAACGATTTGCACTAGAAAAGAGAGTTGGGATAGAAAGTCATGTGATTGCTTGAGCTTGAATGTATGCTTCTACATAAGTGTTGTTTAGAGTCTTTGTGCGTCGCTTGAGCACAAACAACGAATTTAAGCTGAGTGTGTTGATATACCGTGAGTTTACGGTATTTTTAAGACATTTCACTTAAGAGTTGTGTGTGTCTAGGGCCATTTTGTATTGGTATTAATGTGTTTTTATCATGTTTGCAGGAAATAAGTTCGGACGTGGAAGTTGAGAGACAAAACTGAAGAATGTGCAGAAAAAGGCATCTATGGACATGACCTGCGGACCGTAGGTCCATGCACGATCCGTAGATTGTAGGCGTAAATGGATGGACAAAGCTTGAAGGAAGATTAGGTAATTCTTGGCCAAGTGTGGAACCATGGTTACGAACGACGGACCGTAGGTCGACCTACGGGCCGTCCTGCAGTTCCGTCGACTGATTCAGAAAGGGCGTTCCAGTACATGATTTTGAAAAGTCCAAGTATGGAGCTACGGAGGAGGATCCATGGACTGTGGATTGAACCACGGTCCGTCCTGCTGATCCGTCGATTGTGACTGAGAGTTTAAATTTTGAAGTTGGAAAATTACCTAAGTCCTAAACCACGAAAGGAATCCACGGTCCGTAGGTCAGTGTCGTAGATCAAAACCACGTCCTGAAACTTTATTTCCGTATTTCATTTCCTTTTTATTTGGGACTTGTTTTCCTATATATATAAGGCATGTAAACCTCATTTTTGAGGGTTAGACATTATTACTTTACTTCTAGTTTTTGGCTTTGGAGATTAACTTGCAACTTTAGCAATTCTTTATTTCCTAAGTTGATTTTGAAGATTTTTACTTTGAAATCGAAGTTGAGATTCTGGGTTTCTTCTACTTATTACGTAAGTTCATGATTTATTCATCTAAAAATATGAATTGTGTTCTTGCTACTATGAGTAACTAAATCCCTAACTAGGGTTGTGGGAACCATGAGCGATTAACAAAGTATGAATAGTAATTAACTAAGTAATTCTTGAATAGTGTTGTTGCATGCATTGATAATTCTTTTGTTTAAAAGTCTTTTTAACGGTGGCCAATGTTAGAACTCGCCTTGTTGCTACTTGCCAGACCAAGGAGGTAGTTAATAAGGAAAGAATTATCAACATAGATTTATGTGATACTATCTAATAGTCTAATGTCAATTGATGTGAGGGTGAAAACTAAGCATACATTGATGTGATGTCTAATATGAGGTAAAGTTAAGGGTTAGTAAATTATACACACGTAGCCGGACTAAGGTGCGGGGTGAAATTCTCTAGTAGTCGGACCAAGGAATTACAGATATATAACTTATCACTTTGCATGTAATACACTAGGAAGGATTACTATTACTAGGATTACCGCATTATGAGCTTATGGGGAACAGGTACACCCTAGTTTCTCTCTCTCGTTGATAACAACAAAGTTTGAATCTTGTTCGTTTGTTCTCTAAACTTCAATCAATTATTTGTTTCACAAAACCCCCCCTTTACTTACTTGTCTCGGAAATACGTTGACTAAACGAATATAATCGTAGGTTAAGTTTAAGTCTAAACCATATTCCTCGTGGGATTGACCCCAACCTACAAGTTCGGTTCTTTATTGGACAACGATCGCTTACACTTCTTTAGGGAGGTGTAATTTGAGCATATCAATCTTATGGGCCCGACAGAATTCAGAGTGCTTAAGGCTCAAATCCAAGAACTTCTTGATAAAGGATTCATCCGTCCTAGTGCTTCCCTGTGAGGTGCTCCTATTTTGTTTATTAACAAAAAAGATGGTAGTATGAGGATGTGTATAGATTACCGGCAATTGAATAGGGTTACCATTTAAAACAAGTACCCATTGCCTCAAATAGATGATCTCTTTGACCAGTTGCAAGGTGCATCAGTTTTCTCTAAGATTGATTTAAGGTCTGGTTACCATCAATTAAACATTAGGCCTCAAGATGTGCTTAAGACGACATTTAGGACCCTCTATGGGAACTATGAGTTTCTAGTTATGTCGTTTGGGTTGAAAAATGCGCCTACAACTTTTATGAGTTTGATGAATGGTGTGTTCAAGCCATTTCTCGATTCGTTTGTTATAGTCTTTATTGATGATATGTTGGTTTATTCAAAAAGTGAGAAAGAACATGCTGACCATCTTCATATTGTTTTGGGTGTTCTTGGGAAACAAAAGTTGTATGCGAAATTTTCTAAGTGTGAATTTTGGTTGACTTTGGTTGCCTTTTTAGGGCATGTAGTTTCAAAAGAAGGGGTAATGGTAGATCCCCAAAAGATTGAAGTGGTTAAGAATTGGGTTCGGCCTAGCTCTGTGACTGAAGTTAGGAGTTTTGTGGGGCTCGCTAGCTACTATCGTCGATTTGTGAAGAACTTTACTTCTATTGCCATACATTTGACAAGTTTGACCAAAAATGAGGTACCTTTTGAATGGACTGAAAAATGTGAGAAGAGCTTTGAAAAGCTCAAAACTCTTTTGACCACTGCACCTATTCTCGCACTACCGGTGGAAGGTAAAGATTTTATAGTTTATTGTGATGCTTCACATTCTGGTTTGGGTGTGGTGTTGATGCAGGATAAGAATGTCATAGCCTATGCATCACGACAGTTGAAGGTGCATGAGAGGAATTATCCAACACATGATTTGGAGTTGGCAGCGGTAGTTTTTGCTCTTAAGATATGGCGGCATTATCTTTATGGTGTTAAGTGTGTGGTGTTTACTGATCATCGTAGCTTGCAACATGTTTTCACTCAAAAGGATCTGAATTTGAGATAGCGAAGGTGGATGAAGTTACTCAAGGATTATGATGTGACTATATAGTATCATCCGGGCAAGGCAAATGTAGTGGCAGACGCGCTAAGTTGAAAAGCGGTGAGTATGGATAGTTTAGCTTTCTTGAGTGTATCCAATCAACCTTGGCTAAGGAAATTCAAACCTTGGAATCTAAGTTCATGCAGTTGGGCATCTCAGAGAAAGGTGGGGTGTTAGCTAGCATTGAAGAAAGATCCACGTTCATCGAGGAGATCAAGGCCAAATAGTTTGAGAATGAAAATTTGACTGAGGCTTAGATAGAAAACTGTGATTGGTAAGCCACAAGAGACCACTCTTGATGTGGGAAGTGTGCTCAGTTTTAAAGGAAGGATTTGTGTCCCTAGAATGGGCGACTTGATTCAGAATTTTTTGACATAATCTTATGGTTCGAGGTATTCCATTCATACGGGTGTGACCAAGATGTACCGAGACTTGAAGTGACTTTATTGGTGGCCTAGCATGAAGAAAGATATAGCGGAGTTTGTGGCTAAGTGGAAAAATTGCCAACAAGTAAAGTATGAACATCAAAGGACTGCAAGTTTGCTTCAAAGAATGCCAATTCCGGAATGGAAGTGGGAAAGGATAGCTATGGATTTTGTGGTTGGTCTTCCCAATACTTTGGAGAAGTTTGATTCTATTTGGGTAGTGGTTGACAGATTGACTAAGCCAGCCCATTTTATTCCGGTCAAAATAGATTACAATGCGTAATAATTGGCTAAGGTGTATGTAAATGAGCTAGTGAGGTTGCATGGGGTGCCCCTTTCTATCATCTTAGACCGTGGTACGCAGTTCACCTCCAAGTTTTGGAGGAAATTACATGATGAATTAGGCACACAACTCACTTTTAGTACAACTTTTCATCCGCAGACAGATGGGTAGTCAGAGAGGACTATTCAAGTCTTGGAAGACATGTTGAGGGCATGCGTGATTGACTTTGGGGGATATTGGGATAAGTTCCTACCTTTGTGTGAGTTTTACAATAATAATAGTTATCACTCCAGCATAGATATGGCACCGTTTGAAGCACTGTATGAGAGATGATGTAGATCACCCATAGGATGGTTTGAGGCTGGAGATGTGAAACCTTTGGGGGTCGACTTAGTGAAGGATGCTCAAGATAAAGTGAGGAGCATTCAAGCTAAGCTTTTAGCAGCCCAAAGTAGACAAAAGAAGTATGCAGATCATAAAGTAAGAGACATGACATTTCAGACTGGTGAGAACGCTCTTCTTAAGGTATCACCAATGAAAGGGGTGATCAGATTCGGCAAGAAGGGCAAGCTTAGACCTCGATACATTGGGCCATTTGAGGTTCTTCACCGTGTAAGGCTAAACCACAGAAGGAATCCATGGTCCATAGGTCAGTGTCGTAGATCAAAACCGCTTCCTGAAACATTATTTACTTATTTCGTTTCCTTTTTAGTTTGGACTTGTTTTTATATATATAGGGCATGTAAACCTCATTTTTGGGGGTTAGACTTTAATATTTTAGTTCTAGTTTATGGCTTTGAAGATTAACTTGCAACTTTAGCAATTCTTAATTTCCTAAGTTTGTTTTGAAGACTGACTTCGAAATTCAAGTTGAGATTCTGGGTTTATTCTTCTCATTACGTAAGTTCATGATTTCTTCATCTAAAAATATGAATTGTGTTCTTGCTACTATGGGTAACTAAATCCACAACTAGGGTTGTGGGAACAATGAGCGATTAACAAAGTATGAATAGTAACTAAGTAATTCTTGAATAGTGCTATTGCATGCATTGATAATTCATTTGTTTAGAAGTCTTTTTAATAAGTGCACACGTTAGAACTCGCCCTGTTGCTACTTGTCGGACCAAGGAGGTAGTTAATAAGAAAAGAATTATCAACATAGATTTAGTGTGATACTATCAATGGTCTATTGTCGATTGGTTCGAGGGTGAAAACTAAGCCATACATCGATGTGATGTCTAATATAAGGTGACGGTAAGGGTTAGTAAATTATACACACGTAACCGGACCAAGGTGCGGGGTGAAATTCTCTAGTTGCCAGACCAAGGAATTATAGATACCTAACTTATCACTTTGCATGTAATACACTAGGAAAGGATTACTATTACTAGGATTACCGCGTTATAAACTTATGGGGAACACGTCCACCCTAGTTTCTCTCTCATCTTGATAACAACAAAAGTTTGAATCTTGGTTACTAATTGTTCACATAACTTTCAGAATTTGTTTCAC
>JAJONQ010005694.1:0-14294 GCA_036250385.1 Solanum microdontum
TAGAATTAGATCTTTTTCATGCTAAATCTGGTGCTAATCATATGGTTGGTGGACTTTTCAAAGGGAAAACTCTGGTTTATTCTGATCTCAATCATATTATATTAAGGATTTCGCCAAAATATGCTGCTGAAGCAACGGAAAATGCTATTCTTGTATCTTCCCACATTGATACTGTGTTTTCCGCGTATGTTTCTCAATTTCATACGGTTGTCTTCACAATATATTTATATTTTTACCTATCTTCTTGTCAGATGGTTGTAATAATTGACACTAGTGTATGCTACAAATGTTGTTCAGAATCCAGAATATTGTTGATGTTAAGTCTATTTTTTCTTAATTTAATCAGCTTAAATGCTAATTCAATAATTGCTTGCTTGCACTTCTCATTCCAAAGCTATGAACACTACCTCATTATGTTTCAAATTATAATCTAGAAAGTTCTCATTATGTTTCAAATTATAATCTAGAAAGTTCTCATTATGTTTCAAATTATAATCTAGAAAGAAGTTCTGATTTATTCGTAGCATAATATTCAAGTGTATTGATAATTACCTTTACCTAAAAAAAAATTATTCAAGTGTATTGATATAAGTTCCTCCGAGAAGTAGATATTCTAACCCAAGTAGATGCTCCAATAAGAATACAAAACACTTTTGGTTTAGCTGCTTTGAGGTTATGGGGGGGAATCTTTAGAGGGTTTGGGATTTTTTTGGGTGATACACATGTATTGTGAAAGAGGTCATGTTCAACTGGTACTGTGGAAGACAGAGAAAATGCAGGACGTGGAGGTTTGTGCCACTAGCATTTATGTGGGTCATTTGGAGAGAGAAATATGAAAGTGTTTGAGGGTGTACAGATGAATTTCGTACAACTGAGGAGTAGCATCTTATCTTTTATTTCCTTTTAGTGCACCCATGAAGTTTCTCTATGTATAAAAGATTGAGTTTCGTTCGTAGAAAACAAATCTCTTGGAGGTTTTCTACTTTTTGGTATATTTCTTGTAAAGAGGCGATCTTTTTTGTCTAAACATCAACAAAATTTTATTACTTTATAAAAACAGGATCAAGTTGAGGATCTTTAGACTGTCGAAGATGTACTTAATAGGTACTTTGAAACTTAAAGGAAATCAATCAGTAGGATAAATCACAGGTGTCTAGATTTCTCCTTTTTGGTGTAAGAACTATGATATAGGATAATGCTGAAAAACTTACATATTTTGAAGCATATGCAGAACTGATAAGGGATGCTACTGTGATTTTGTGAGCATCAATCAGGACAATGTTAACTTTTCAAAAAAAGAGGAGGTAATCCTAGTCATTCTAAGGGCATTTTACCGGGACAATGAAAAGCATTACATCGGAAAAAGCAAATCAATGAAGTCCTACAATCTCAGTGTAGGTGGCCTAATAAGAAGTTAATTTTTATTACAAGTTCTTGAATCAAATCACCCACATTTACAGTGAAATATTACTATCTTATTAGTACAATATGTGTGGGATCTTTCTTAGGTCTCTTTCATGATGAGATCTCCCCTTGACTAGTCTTCAACAAGATTGAGAGCTCAATCTCTCATGGATATAAACTTTGTCTTCAGCTTTTGGAAGTAGCGTGTCCTCTCTTTGTTCTTGGGGGCGATTTATCCTCTTTTCTCTATTCTTCATTCTTCATTTATTCCCTTTCCAATTTAGAAAACTAGTGTGCTTCAAACCTTGCACATGATACCATTCTGAGATTTCTAGAGATATCAGCTTCAACAGGTAGTTCATTGGCCTTCACATGTATTTGTATCACTGCTGTTACTTCTGTCACGAATAAATTCTCTCCAACATGGGCGGTTGATATTTAAGAATGTCCATGTGCCAAAATTATTTGCAAATATCATTTCTATATAAACTCACCAAATATTCCAAGTGCCAAGTGACTTGCTTCCCTTCATATTGTGTATTTGAGGAACAAAACATGAAGGAGATGATTGGGCATGCTAGTAAGAATGATAGTCTTTATTGTTTAGATTTTCACAATGGTGACAATACAACTACAAATTTCTTTCTCTAGTTCACTCTGGTCTAAATCTATTATGTCCAATAAAGAGAAAGTTTGGCTCCACCATCGTTCCTTAGGTCATTCATCTTTTTATATAACCAAGATGTTTTGAGTCATCTATATTTTCACTCTAGTGCTAGATGTTTTGAGTCACTCATCGATCGATGATTAAACAAGTGTAATGTGGATCTATTTGTTTAAGCAAAAATCAGATGTCATCTGTATTCTTCCTACCTTTTTAAATCTGAACAAAAACCCAATCTGATATGCCCAATAAATGATTCCTTTCTGATAACTCCGGGGACTACTTCAAGCAATACCTCTTTTTTTTCTTCCAAAAAGAGGGGAATTATTCTTGAATCTTCATATGTCAATGCTCCTCAACAAAATTGGATAGCAGAGAGAAGAATGGCCTATTACGTGACATTAGATCACTATTGCTTCACAAAAGGGTTGCAAAACAGTATTGGGGGAAGTGTCCTAACAACTGCACATCTTAGTAACAAATACCATCAAGAATTCTGAACTTTAAAAGCTCACTTGATACTCTTAGGAATTTCTTCCCGAATTTTGAATTTTTCGATAAATTGGTTCCTAGAATCTTCGGGAATGTTTCCTATATTCACATTCATCCTCAAAATACAGGCAAGTCAGATCTGCATTCTCTTAGGTGTGTTTTCATAGGATATTTTCCTGCTAAAAAGTCTATAAGTTTTACTAACCGTCGACCAAGAATTTCTTTGTTCCAGCTGATGTTACATATGATGGAAGTGAGTCCTGTCCTAGTCGTTTTTACATTCAAGGGGCGTTCTTACATTCAGGGGGAGTCATTGAATGGAGAGGGAACTTCAGACTTACTGCTCTGTAAGTTCTCTATCCCTTGCCGTGTCGAATCCTTATCCGCGAGTCCTTGCCCGAGTCACCATTTTTAAAGTCACCCGAGTACTTTGTATTGAGTTTCATAATAAAGAAAAGTAATTTTCTCTCTCCCTCTCACATCTCTCAAGAGTCCAGAATAATAATCAGCAGAGAGTTGGTCTATGTGCATACCATTTATGTTTGGTTTTTCTTGCTGTTGTATATTATCTTCTTCTAGTATTTTTCAGAGGATAACATGTGACAGGTTGGCTCAATATCCTTTATCTGCAGCAACTGTATATGCCTTTGCTGTTTGACCTTTTAACTATTTGTGAATTGGTGCAACTTATTGTTTTGCAGGCTTTTTCTTTATTATTTTAAACTGTTATGGACAGTTTAAAACTGCCTTTTGTTTTAATCTTATCTAATGATTCAATTATGTATCTGCTTTCACCTGCATGCAAAGTTAAAGTGGTACTTGCTAATATTGACCTATCATGTTGGTTTATTTTCCTATAGTGAAGGGGCTGGAGATTGCAGTTCATGTGTAGCTGTTATGTTGGAGCTTGCTCGAGGAGTGTCTCAATGGGCTCATGGGTTCAAAAATGCCATAATTTTTTTGTTTAACACAGGAGAGGAGGAGGGCTTAAATGGTGCTCACAGTTTTATAACTCAGGTTTTTGTCCCTTTTAGACTTATCTCGAGATTTTTGTTCCAGTATCATCTTATTCTTTTAAAAAAGCTTTTGACATATATAGTACCAAATCCTAACTCCTACTAGGAAAGGATGAGGATGATGCCTTGCAACTCAGCTTATTAGACATTAAAGATTAAACTTACTTCTTGTTAGTATTTGAACTCTATAGATGCCTCTTAATCTTTATCATGATGGGAATGACTCAAGTTTATTCTATCTGATGTATAACCTATGAATTGGTGGGATTTGTTTTCATTTTCTTCTGCAAGTTCTTAACTTATTAGTATATAATTGATATATTAACTGTCACATACATAATTATAATGTCATGCTCTATTCTGCTTGTATCCACTTTCTCAAGATTTTTGTCTTCTTGTCTGCACCACTCCATGTTATGTATGACACGACACTAGTGTCCATGTCTATGCTACCTAGGATATATTTACGCATTTTAACTGAATGGCTATTTTCACTTTTCAGCACTCACAAGCGATGTAGTATCAAATACCAGAAATTAACTGCTAAACCTTAACATTTAAAATCTCATTATGAGTTCTGTTAACTTGCGTAGTTATTTCATTGATGCAGCACCCTTGGAGTGATACTGTAACAATGGCTATTGACTTGGAGGCCATGGGTGTTGGAGGGAAGTCAGGAATATTTCAGGTTTGTATCTACTGTTACAGTCCTTTTCTATCTCTACTTTTCGTTTGGTGACTGAACAGGTGGTGTATGGATGTTTACGAGATAAAACAAGCTGCTGCTTTGCTTTGTTTTTTTCTCCAATTTTTTGTGATGAGCTAATTTTGATTAGACTGGCATGCATATGCTTCTCCTTTTTAGATGAACATGCCCGGACTTATTTATGATCAAAATGGAGGTCTTTTTGGACGCTTCCTCTTTTCAAAAAAACGTTTTTCCTCAATTAATCGATATATCAAAAGTTCCTTTTCTCTTTATCTTTGATTCTTATTTTTGGCTCATCTATTGTTCTTTAATTACAGGCTGGTCCTCAGCCATGGGCAATTGAAAATTTTGCCTTGGCAGCAAAATATCCATCTGGTCAAATAGTTGCACAGGTCAGTTTGCATTACTCAAAGAGAAATAAATATATTTCCTGAAATCCTTGATGTACCATTTATGTTATTAAACCCTCTGTGGGTTGAGGTTCTGAACTTACATTGTACTGTCTTTAGTGCTGCAGGATTTATTTAAATCCGGGGCAATAAAATCTGCTACTGATTTCCAAGTGTACCAAGAACTTGCTGGCCTTTCTGGTCTGGATTTTGCATATGCTGATAATACTGCTGTATACCACACAAAGGTATTCAATATGCCTCCCAATGAACTATTATACTACCTTTTTGGCAATTTACTATTTCTACTTACTGCATACTAAGAAAGGCAATTTTGCAACACTTATAATTCAGATTTCATGCTAATCATCAAAGTTCATAATTTTTGGACAATTTGTTGTTTTGGAATTTTATCATGTTTGAGTAAGGGGGTGTTTGGATTAAGCTTATTTAGGTGTTTTGACTTTTAAGCACTTTTTCAATTTTGGAGGTGTTTGGAAAAGTTGAAAAAGTGCTTTTAAGCACTCACCTTTAGGCCAAAAAAGTTTTAAAATAAGCCTAAAGCCAAAAGTAGGGAATCCCCTACTTATTGCTTTTAACTTTTGACTTATTAGTTACTTTTTATTACCTATCCAAACGGGCATTAAGGGCTTGTTTGGATGGGCTTATAAAAAGCAACCTATAAGTCAAAAGCTAAAAGTCATAAGTAGATGATACCCTACTTTTGACTTTTTTTTTTTTTTAAAGCCTAAAAGTAAGTGCTTAAAAACACTTTTTAGCTTTTCCAAACACCTCCAAAACTAAAAAAATACTTCAAAAGTTAAAACACCTAAAAATAAGCTAAATTCATATGGGCACTAAGTCTGGGACCTTAAAGAGAATCTTCTGTAATTTTGTTGCATAGATAATTGTGCAATTTCTGTTGTAGTTGAGGCCCCATGTTTCATGTGGAAGTTGTGAACTACTTTGCTGATGTGCAAACTGGCAATGGATAATATGGACCTCCTCTTCTATTTACAGTGATAGAAACAGTATCAGGTGACTCCAGTGTTATTTAAAGTGATTGATCTGTCACTTAAATTGATGAGGTGATGCAAAATGGTGGGTCCTTGCTTTGTATGTGTGAAGCGAAGCAACTTCAACGATGAATGTACTTCACAGTTCACATACTAAGTTGCAAAACTGTTCGAGCAAGAGGCGGTCCCTTCTTTGAGTTTGATTTATTTGATGGAAAAAGAGAAAGAGGAGGATAGAATAGGGCCTTTTGCTAATTGAGAATCAGATTTCCTCTTTAGATATGCATCAGTTAAAGCTGATTATCAGTGTTGTTACTAAAACAGTTATACATAGAGAAATAGGAGGATAGAATAGGGCCTTTTGCTAATTGAGTATCAGAATTCCTCTTTAGATATGCGTCAGTTAAAGCTGATTATCAGTGTTGTTACTAAAACAGTTATACATAAATGACTATGACTCATTAATTGAAACTCCAACTCTTATTGAGTATTAGAATTCCTCTCGAGATATCAGACCTTGTTTTGTAAATAGGTATGGAGGTTAAATGATGGGAAATAAGCTCCTTGGGAAGCGGTGGTTGATGTCAAATATAGGAGAGAAGTTTTCTGGGCACCTAAAGTAGTTAAGATTCCATATGGAGTAGCTGGTTGGAGACAGATTTGCTGCCTATTAGAGGAATTCAAAATGTTGGCTTGATGGTGGACGATGGGAAAAAGCTTTGGAAATATAGTTAGGATTGTTCTGGTTTGCTAAAAGATCAATTTCCCACTTATATAGACTGGACAATAATTCTGAAGTCGTTTTAGGAGATATATTCTCTGATGTTGGACTGAACTTTGAATTCAGAAGGAGCCTCTTTGGCCGAGAAACACAGGAAGTTGATGTATCGATTCAGCAAATATAATCAGTAAAGTTAATTCCAGAGAAAGAAGATGGTCTGTTCTGGAAAGCCAATAGAAAAGTCTTAGAAATTTTGTGGTCTAAAACAAGCCATAGAAATTTTGTGGCCATATATCATCTCATTAAGGGTAAAATAGGAAGTTTAAGTTAATTGTACTTACTAAAGAAAGATGTCCTTTTCTTTTTTTGGGACCGACTAAAGAGGAAAGAATGCCCACATAAATTGGGACAAAGAGAGAGATAGAGAGAGTAATTAGTTTTGATGTTACAAGCTATATTACCATTGTTAGGTAATCATTGTAAATTGTGTGCTTTAGTTTGAGCGTGTTTCTTCTTGCATAAAGCCCCAATAGACTTGTCGCTTCTTTAGGCTTTTTTGCTTTTAACTGGGAGTCTGTTATTTTCTTTACAACTGTGGTGCCTTTTGCGTGCAGAATGACAAATTAAAGCTTTTGAAGCCTGGTTCTCTTCAACATCTTGGAGAAAATATGCTTGCCTTTCTACTTAAGGCTGGAACTTCTACAAATCTGCCCAAAGGCAAGGGGACAAATTCCAGCGGAAAATCTGGCCAGGATACTGCTATATATTTTGACATTCTGGTATGTTCACGAACTGCAGTTCTTTTGTCGTTGGTTGTTGATATACCTTTTTTACCTTGAAATTGGTGTCTACTGCCGGATGAATTATGTTATTTAGAGAGAAGTATTGAAAACACCATTGAACTTGGCGTAAATTATTAGTTTCGTTTCCGAACTATTGATAGCCTTAAACACACCCCTATACTTGACTAACTAAACCTAGATACACCCCCGATCTGCCACCATGATACATCATTAAGGACGGGGAATCTACTGACAAAAGATTCGCTAAACTGCTGATGACAGTAATTTTATTATTGTTTGATAAAAGAAAGGAAAGTTATAATCGAGTCTCAGTGCTTTATGATGAATATTGATAATCTCCTATTTAGAGTTTGTTAAAGAATGACAAAAGTCCCACGTTGGTGGTTAATGAGATAGGTGGACTCCTTATAAGGCTTGGGCAATCCTCCTCCCTTTGAGCTAGCTTTTGGGGTGTGACTTAGGCCTAACACCTAATTTAACAGAGTTTATCCTGCACCCTTTTTGCACAGCAACTTTGTTTCCTAATGCATTTTAACTGGTTTCAGGGAACATACATGGTCGTATTCCGACAGTATTTTGCGAGTTTGCTCTACAATACAGTGATATTGCAGGCACTTTTAATATGGACAACATCAGTAATTATGGGTGGACGTTCTGCCATTGTTTCCTTGGCCTTATCATCCTTGAGTCTCGTGCTCATGTGGATGTGTGCTATTGGCTTCTCTGTATTTGTTGCCTTTGTTCTTCCCCTCGTATCATCTTTACCCATTCCCTACATTTCAAGTCCATGGCTAGTGGTTGGTTTGTTCGGTGCACCTGCTGTGCTCGGGGCTTTCACTGGTCAACATGTGGGCTATCTCATTCTGTTGAAGTATCTGACAAAGACATTTTCAAGAAGAAATGCGAACCTGCCTTTGGTTGTGCAAGAAGATCTGGCAAAGTTAGTTGCTGAGAGATGGCTCTTTAAAGCTGGTTTATTGCAGTGGCTTATTCTTTTGATTGTGGGAAACTTTTACAAGATAGGATCATCTTATTTGGCTCTTGCTTGGCTAGCCGCTCCTGCATTTGCATGTGAGTCCACATTTATTTCATTCCTTATCTTTGCCGTTTATGATATGGACACGAGAGCCCATAAGTCTCCATGCACCTAATGAAAATCTAGATTTAGTTGACCATATATTTTGGGCAGATTCTTGTAGTGTGGATATGATGTTAATGCATTGTCCTAGTAGAATAACTAGAATTCCTTGTATCAGTTGTTAGCGCTGTTAACTGATCAATGTTCTGAAAATCTAGATGGATTGCTTGAAGCAACTTTGTCACCAGCACGGCTGCCAAAACCACTCAAAACGGTCACCTTGCTGATTGGATCATCTGTGCCTTGCTTGCTTTCTTCTGGCATAATTATTCATTCGGTTTCTACACTAATTGGCACTGCAGTTCGACTTGAAAGGTAAATCTCCAAGATAGTTTTTACAAAGAAGGCCCTCATTTTATGGTAACAGATTTTCCAGTTCCTTAATATCTATTTACTACCCAAAATGGAGGTCATCACTGGTACTTGACACCCCCTTTCCTTGAGGCGAACCTTTGATCACTAATCTCAATTCTCAATAGCACAATTAACCCAATCATGCAAAACATATAAGCATATTATATGTATATACTCGACAGCTAATAATTATCAACCATCAATAACGTATCAACGACATGGTAAAACTCAAAGTAGAAAGCATAATAATCTGCTAAAATACAAACAATTAATAGAAAAAAATTTCTCCTAGGCACAACTTCCAAGAATGAACTAGAAACACCCCTTGCCCCCTCCCCCCCCTTCCCTTTTCGGTGGTCCTTCCGATCACCGGAAACTTTTCTCTCACTTACTTTTTTAGTTGAAACCTTTTCTCTGTAATGGAAGATTGTGGACAGAGCTGCCGGCCAGATTCACCATCGGAGAAGAAGGCGAGTTGATCTCTTTTAACCCGCAGTCCTCGCAGATTTATCCAGAGGTTAATAGAGGGGTTGAGGGGGCTGCCAGCTTTTTATCACGTGGGGGGACAAGAAAAGACAAGGGGTCAGGGCCCACTTCAAATTCAAATTTGAAGTCAAATACGGGCCAGTTCTTGTTTCTGTCTTCTTCAAACCAAGGCCCAAAACACAATAAACCACAAATCCACCCAAGCCCAACAGAGAATTTTAAAAATCCTAAGAGCTCCAAAGCCCGCTCACGTGAGAAGGACGTGGAGGGGGAAAAAGGCCTTAGAGGTCTTAAAGACCTCGCTTCTCAATTCCTGCAAGTTGGGAAAAAGAAGCTAAAGAAGAGGTGGAAGATACGATGGGGCAGAAAGAAGGGGAAGAAAGGATTTTCTCCAGCACCCAGGAAACGGTTCGCGAAACACAGCCTCATGAGGCTGAACTCCCTAAAAAGGAAGAGAACCTGTGCAAGTGACAGAATAGGATTTGCAGATTCAACAGATCCATGACGCTGATCCAGTCAATATGCAAATTCCTCTTTCTCAAGAAGTTATCGAGACGGAAGCATCAAATTGGGTTAACTCCCATATCCTAGAGTTGAGCAATACTTATGGGGTAGCTTTCGAAGGTTTTGAAAAAGAAACCATAGTTTGCTAATGAAGATTGATGAGAGAAAAGTTTTGCTAGATAACAAGGGGCCTGGTAAGGTAGTGTCTACTCCAAAGAGCAGGGGAATTGACAAAAATGAATTAAAACACCTTAAATCCAGTCTTAATGAAGAAGTGGAAGGGAGCAGGAGCAGGGGGAGAAATTTGTGTTTGACTTATAAATGAAATTAAACCTATTGACATGGAATGTCAGGGGGTTAAATGACCAAACGAAGAGAACAATGGTGAAGAGTCTAATGCAAAAATGGAAGGCAGATGTTTACTGTTTTCAAGAAACAAAGCTCAGCAAGGAGGTTGAAGTAATGGCCAAGCAATTATGGTCATGTCGATGGATGAAGTGTGGTTACCTGGAAACTGTGGGTACCAGTGGGGGGGGTCCTTATGATATGGGATAGTAGAAGCTGGACTGGGACTTTAGTTGAAGCTGGTCAATATTCCATCCCTTATGAGTTTGTTTCAACTCATAACCTCTATACCTGGTACCTCACTGGAGTGTATGCTCCTCATACTAGGAATGAGAAGTTAATCTGTTGGGAGGAACTTGCTGCTGTTAGAACCATTTGTGATGGGCCTTGGGTCACATGTGGAGATTTTAACACCAACAGAACTATGCGAGAAAGAAAAGGATGCAACAAAATCTCTTTTGTTATGTCTGACTTCTCAACATGGATACATGAGATGGAACTACATGACCCCCAACTTCATGGTGGAGATTTTACGTGGTTCAGAGGCCTCAATCACCCAAGTGCAGTGAGGCTAGACAGATTCCTTTTCTCTATGGAATGGGAAGAAAAATTCAAAAATATCAAGCAAAAGCTACTACCTAGAGTCCTCTCTGATCATTGCCCTGTCATGTTAGAGTGTGGAAATTGGGAGAAGAGAAGGTCAAACTTCAAATTCGAAAACTGGTGGCTCAAGGTGGAAGGTTTCACTGAACTAATCCAAGTATGGTGGAATGATTTCTTGGTGGAAGGATGTCCAGATTACAGACTCAATGTTAAGCTAAAAATGCTCAAGGAAAAACTCAAAGAATGGAGCAAAGCTAACTTTGGGATGATAGCAAACAAGAAGAACAGGTTGCTGGAAGAACTGGCTGAGATTGATGTGTTATAGGGAACAAGATATTTGACTGAAGATGAAATGATGATAAGAGCCACCATAGTAGTGGAGTTAGAAGAGCTGGCAAAAAATGAAGAATCAAGGTGGAGACAGAAATCCAGAGTATTATGGCTGAAACAAGGGGACAATAATACAAGGTTCTTCCAAAGAATGGCAACTTCACACAGGAGGAACAACACCATTGACAGACTAATAGACAAATGAGAGATTGTAGAAGACCCTATAGAAATCAGAAACACTATGATTGAATTTTATAGGAAGCTCTACATTGAATTTGAAAACTAGAGACCTAGATTTGATTTCCTGGATTGTCCAACTATCACTCAAGAGGAGCAGACCTGGATGCAAAGAAAGACCTTTTACTGAGGAAGAGGTTCTGGGATGCTTAAAAATAGTGTGATGGAGATAAAGCTCCAGGTCCTGATGGCTTCACAATGAGTTTCTTCAAGTCATGTTGGGGAACTTTGAAGAAGGATTTGATGTTGACCATTCACAACTTTCACCAAAAGGAAGTCTTATGAAAAAACTTTTAATGCCATCTTCATAGCATTGATTCCTAAAAAAGTTGGGGCAGAGAAATTAAAAGATTTCAAACCTATTAGCTTGATATGGGGAGTATATAAGATTATTTCCAAGCTAATCACTGAGAGGTTGAAGACAGTAATGGGGAGATTGGTTGATGTACACCAAATGGCTTTCTTAAAAGGAAGACAAATTATGGATGCCTCACTTATTGTTAATACATTGGTGGACTCCAGAGTCAAACAAAAAAAGGCTGGTATCTTGTGTAAACTGGATATAGAAAAGGCTTATGATCATGTTAAGTGGTCTTTTCTGTTAAAAATCTTGAAGGACATGGGTTTTGGGAGGAAGTGGCTGAACTGGATAAGCTTGTGCATATCCACCGTTAAATTCTCACTAATTATAAATGGCAACTCTGAAGGTTTCTTCCAATCTCAAAGAGGGTTAAGGCAGGGGGATCCTCTCTCACCCTTCCTATTCATTCTAGCCATGGAAGGCCTCAACCACATGATTAGGAGAGCAAATGTCAACGGATGGTTAATAGGTTTTAAAGCTAAATTGCAGGGGAGAATGGAAAATGAGGTGGGAATTACTTATTTACTTTATGCAGATGATTCTCTGATTTTCTGTGAGCCTGAGTGACGCAAATCAGACACATCAGAGCTATTCTCACTATTTTTGAAGGTGTTTCTGGGCTCCATGTAAATTGGCAAAAGAGTTTCCTCTATCCAGTAAATCATGTAAGCAACATGGAACAGCTAGCTAGCAATCTTGGCTGCCAGATAGCTACTCTACCAACAAAGTATTTGGGCATGCCTTTGGGTGCACAAAACAAGGACATAGGAGTGTGGAATGATGTTTTGGAGAGATGTGACTGGAAACTTGCAAGGTGGAAGAGTCATTACCTCTCTTTGGGAGGGAGATTGACCCTGGTCAAGTCAGTCCTAGATGCTCTTCCCTCCTACATGATGAGTCTTTTCCCTATTCCAAAACGCATTGAGAAAAAGATCAACAAACTTAGAAGATCTTTTCTTTGGAATGGAAACAGAGAAAATAAAGGTTACAAGCTAGTCAAGTGGGACATTGTAACTCTTAGTAGGAAGCATGGGGGACTGGATATAAAAAAGCCAAGCCTCCAGAACTCATGCCTTCTACAGAAATGGTTATGGAGATCCTGCACTGAAGAGATAGCACTATGGAAGAGAGTCATCATTGCCAAATATGGACTACAAAGTCATTGGTCTACTGAGGTTCTGGGAACTTTTGGGTGTAGTGTTTGGAAGACCATTAGAAGACTATGGCCACAGTTCAAGGATAGCATCTCACTTACGGTGGGAAATGGCAGGAAAATTGACTTCTGGAATGATTTATGGATTGGAGAAAAGTGCCTTGCAACTCTATTCCCAGATTTGGTTATACTCAGCCAGCAGAACAAGGACACAATTTCTCAGATGTGGAGCTCTCAGGGATGGAATTTCTTGTTTGGAAGAGCCCTCAATGATTGGGAGATAGAGAGAATCACTGCTCTACTTCAGATCCTAAATACCTTCCCAGACACCTCCAATGAGCCTGACAAGCCTATATGGAAATTACAGAAGAAAGGAGTGTTCACAGTGAAGTTTTGCTACTGGAGAAGCAATGCTGGTCAAAGAAGAAACAGAATCTGGCCTTGGAAATTAATTTGGAAGATAAAAATACCTCTAATGGTAGCATGTTTTGCCTGGTTGGTGTGTAGAAGGACATGCCTAACACATGAAGTGCTTCAGAAAAAAAGGAAGACAAATTTGTTCAAGATGTTTTATGTGTGATCAAGATGCTGAAGTCAATGGACATTTGTTCCTCCACTGCAAGGTAGCTACCAATCTATGAAACATGGTTTTTTGCATCCTTGGTGTTTGCTGGGCAATTCCACAGACCACCAAGGGTATGCTAGACGTCTGGAAGGAGATAGGAAGAAGACACTCTACTGAAGACTGGTGGGAGTTAATACCAGCTTGCATTTGGTGGACTCTATGGAAAGAAAAGAATGCTAGATGTTTTGAGGACAAGACTAACAACATTGAGAAGATAAGGATGAATAGCCTTAGTCTTTTATACTTTTGGTGTAAACAGGATATGAGGGGGGATATAGAACTTTTTATAGATTTCATAGGCAATTTGTAATCTCCCTAGGGGTAGGTTTTGTTTATGCTCTGATGAGATTGTAAGTGACTATGATCATCATCATTTGATGATGAGTCTTTTGTGAATACACAGTTACCCCTTATTTCAAAAAAAAAAAACTCAAAGTAGACATACCATAGCACCTCCTAAGATCGTACAGTAACATGGAGCGTATACTCTAGAGTAATAGTATTAACAACACAAATTTCACCTACAAGCAGCTGTGGGTCTCACCAGAGCACTTTCTCAATCCCAATCGACTGAACTCTTGGCTTAGATTTTTGAGTCCACGTCAGGAAACGTAGTAAATGAGGAGTGAATAAACTGATTTAGTAAGTTACTCAATCCGAGTCTGAATTGAGACATTCAAACTTTAGAAAAACATGTTCAATGAAATGTGTATGTGTGTATATATCAAACAAAAGTTCTTAACTTTACTCTTTTTTGAAATCAGTTTCTTTGTATCATATCAGGGATCAAAACAGTACTTGGGTAGTAGTAGTACTGAAACCATATTTTACAAGGGAGCTGCTCTAGGATCTACTATCTAAAAACATCAATGGTAGACACAGACACACAGTATCATTAGAGTAAACACCAAAAACATAGCAGTATGTGATGTGATTCTAGGAAT
>JAJONQ010005695.1:0-14681 GCA_036250385.1 Solanum microdontum
AGAGATTTTGAGAAAAGGAATCAAATTTAGGCGAACTAGGGTTAGAAAATGAAGAAGAAAAAAATCAGGCAAATCTGGAGACCCAGTCTGCGTCGCGGACCTGCCCCAGATTTCACAGAAATTTCTCCACGTCGCGAAGTGTTCATCAACCGTTCTGCCTCAAAATTTATTTTGCGACCAAATATTTAAATACATCTTCGCGTCGCGGACTTGCTTCCAGACAGTGATTTCTTGATCGTTTCTCATGTTTAACTATCTACCAACACCCCTAAACATCATGAGATCTTCCCTATCACAAATCACAATCCTTGAATCCACAAATTGAAATTCAAGGAAAATTAAGAGCCAAGTCTAAAAAGTTCTTGGAGTCATTTTAAGAAGTCATTTACGAACCTTTTAAACTTGTTTTACGACTTAAGCATTGAGTTGAGTAAAAGTAAGAGTAAAGTTCATTTCTTCAAAAGATTATATAGGAACTAAGTATTTCCAAGAGTTAAAATGTTTTCACATTTAAACAAGAAAGGAAACACCGATTTCCAAGAGAGCCTTTAAGCTAGTTGTTGAGAAATAATATCAGACCACAGAAAGAGTAATGTTTTTAAACATATGAGTTGAGAATATTTTTGATGTAGTATTGAGCACCGATATGGGGACGAGTTCATAAAAACTCAAAGTCTCCATAAACCATGTAGCCATCATGGGTAGAAAGGGTCATAATTTTTAGATGATTCCTTAATTCTTTTTAGCATAGACTAGTGGATCCACTTCGTTGAGGTGTTCTATATGCTGGCAAGTTATAGGACAGTTCTAGCATCGTGGGCGAGACGTTGTACCATCATATAGCTCATAGTGATAGTTGTCGGTTAGAGAAACTCCTACGAAAGTATATTACTTTATTATATATATGCATTGAGTTGATATTATATTTTACAATACATTGAGTTGCTAACTACTATTTAAATGCTTTATATAAATTGCATATTTACTGTTATTTATTTATGCATTGAGTTGAGTATCCATTAGTTGAGTAAAGATGATGTAAATGTTTCTTTCAGAATTCAGTTCAAGCTTATGTCATGTTTAGTTTTCCCCTCGCATTGTCGTACATTCAATGTACAGATGCCATTTCATCTGCATCGTCTTATGATGCAGATACACGTAATCAGGATCAACATTCAGTGCCTCGTTGATCTAGTCGAGCACTCAGAGTCAGTTGGTGAGCCTCATTGCTTTCTGGAGGATCCCTTTGGTTATGTTTTACTTTATGCTTTGTTCATTTCAATTGTTAGGATGATCGGGGGTCTTTTCCCAATATCCCCCTTAGTATTTAGAGGCTTCATAGATAGTTAGTTATTAGTTCTTTAATCTTGCAGTTCAGTTGTTTTACTATAAGAGTTAAGTTGCCACTTTGGCTAAGTTGAATGTTTATCCTTAAACGTTCTAAGTTTATTTGAGACAGTTGTTTTAAAATGCATTTGATTTATGTAATAATGCGTAAAGTATTCCGCTGAGAGTCTAGCCAAGCCAAGTGTTCGCTTGGGACCAGCAATGGTTCTCGAGGGCGAGTCCCACCCAAGGTGTAGGCTTAGGAAGTGACAAACTTGGTATCAGAGCATAGAGTTCAAAAGTCCTAGGGAGTCTATGAAGCCGTTTTTGTAGAGTTCTAGTTATCAGTGGGAAGCGCGCCACATCTATAAATAAGAGGCTTCAACATTTTAGGAACTATCTCACTTTTTTCATACTCATTTTGTGCGATAGAGTGTATCTCTATAAAAGTTTCCTTCTAACTCGTACTTGCGTGTGTCTTTCAAATCATGCCTCAAAGAAGTGTTGTCCGAGGTTTTCCTGCTAGGAGAAATGCTAAGGAACAAGGGGTACCTAATCCACCTGAAGTGCAACCCCAAGGAGAGGTCAGTAATGCTAAATTTTGGGAAGCCATCTGAATGCTGAGTCAAGTTGTGACCAACCATGTGGGACAAAAAGGGGTTCGACTGGATGTAGTTGATACGTCTAGGATCCGTGAGTTTCTTAGGATGAATCCTCCAAGCTTCACTGGTTTTAGAATCACTGCGGATACGGAAAATTTTGTTGAAGAGTTTCAGAAGGTCTTCGAGATTATGCATTACATCAATGTTGAGAAAGTCGAACTAGCTGCATACCAACTGAAGAGTGTTGCTACAATTTGGTTCGATCAATGGAAGAAAGGTAGGGCTGAGGGTTCATCGAATTTGAGCAGGGCTATGTTTTAAGAGGCCTTCTTGGGGCGTTACTTTCCCCGGGAACTGAGATAAGTAAAGGTACGAGAATTCCTTACCCTTAAGCAGGAATCTATGAGTATTCACGAGTACCGTCTAAAGTTCACCCAACTTTCCCACTATGCTCCAGAGATGGTTACGGATATGAGGAGTAGGATGAGTCTGTTTGTTGCTGGTTTGTCTCATCTCTCTAGTAAGGAAGGTAAGGCTGCGATACTGATAGGTGATATGGACATAGCAAGGCTGATGATTAATGTGCAGCAGATTGAGGAGGATAAGCTGAGGGATATAGAAGTGTTCAGAAACAAAAAGGCTAAGACATCTGGGAATGAGTTCAGGCAGCAAAAAAGTAATGCCAACCGGGCAACCTCCATCAAAAGCCAAAGGGACCTCCTCCATCATCTGTTAGTGCACTTGCACGAAGAAACAAATGTGAGTACAATAGTCAGAATTCCCAGCATTTCAGAGCTAGACCTGCACAGTCTCAAGTTAATGTGGAACAAGGAGGTAACTGGGCTCCTGCATGTGCTAAGTGTGGTAGAAATTAACCTCGACTGTGTCGTGATGGCATCACTGGTTGTTTCAAGTGTTGACAAGATGGTCGCTTCAAGAAAGAGTGTCCAAAGAACAGGCAGAACAGTGGGAATAAAGGCAATAAAGCCCAATCTTCTTCAGTTGCTCCACCAGACAGGGCTGCACCTAGAGAAGCTACTTCGGGGATAGGCAGAGGAGCAAACCGCCTATATGCTATCACTAGCCGACAAGAGCAACAGGATTCACCAGACGTTTTCACTTGTATGATCCAAGTCTTTAACTTTGATGTTTATGCTTTGTTAGATCCAAGAGTGAGTTTATATTTTATGACTCCATATGTTGCAATGAATTTTGATGTTCTTCCTGAGATACTTCTTAAGCCCTTACGTGTTTTCACACATGTTGGTGAGTCTATTCTAGCGGAGAGAGTCTATCATGATTGTACAATTTCCATCAATCATAAGAGCATCATGGCTGACTTAGTTTAGTTAGACATGGTAGATTTTGGTGTCTTTCTAGGTATGGACTGGTTTCATGCTTGTTATGCATCAGTCGATTGTAGAACTTGAGTTGTTAAGTTCCAGTTTCCTAATGAGCTAGTAGTAGAGTGGAAGAGTATTTCAGCAGTGCCTAAGGGTCTTTTTGTATCGTACCTTAAGGTGAGAAAGTTAGTTTCCAAGGGTTGTGTCTTTCACTTAGTCCGAGTTAATGACTCTATTGCTGAGACACCACCTATTCAGTCAGTTTCAATTGTTAATGAGTTTCCAAAAGTCTTTGCAGATGATCTTCTCAAAGTCCCTCCTGAGAGAGAGATGGACTTCAGTATAGACATTTTTCTCGATACTCGTCCTCTCTCTATTCCCCCATATAGAATGGCACTAGTAGAGTTGAAAGATTTAAATGAGCAGTTAAAGGATCTCCTAGAGAAAGGTTTTATTCGACCAAGTGTCTCACCTTGGGGCGCTCCGGTCATATTTGTGAGAAAGAAAGATGGTTCCCTTAGAATGTGTATAGATTACCGTCAGTTGAACAAGGTTACCATCAATAATAAGTATCCTCTTCCGAGAATTGATGATCTTTTTTATTAGCTTCAAGGTGCCACTTGTTTTACGAAAATAGACCTCAGATAAGGCTACCATCAGTTGAGGGTAAGGGAATGTGATATTCTGAAAACATCTTTCAAGACCCGTTATAGTCATTATGAGTTCCTAGTTATGTCCTTTGGTTTAGCCAATGCTCTTGCACCATTCGTGGACCTTATGAACAGAGTATTCAAGCCTCATTTAGATATGTTTGTTATCGTATTCATTGATGAAATTCCCATCTATTCGAGGAATGAGGAAAATCATGCTAGTCATCTCAGAATAGTTCTCCAAACTCTAAAGGATAAGGAGTTATATGCTATGTTTTTCAACTATGAATTTTGGCTTGAGTCTATGCCATTCGTAAGCAATATTATTTTTGGTGATGGTATTCAAGTTGACACTCAAAAGATAGAGGCAGTGCAGAATTGGCCTAGACCCATGTCTCCAATTGATATTAGTAGTTTCTTGGGATTGGCTGGTTATTAGAGAAGGTTCGTCGAAGGGTTTTCATCTATTTTATCCCCTTTGACTAAGTTGACTCTGAAAACAGTTAAGTTTCAATGGTCTAAAGGTTGTGAAAAAAGTTTTCAGGAATTGAAAAAGAGGTTGACTACTGCCCCAGTATTGACCTTACCAGAGGGTACGTAAGGCTTTGTTATTTATTGTGATGCTTCTAGAGTTGGTTTGGGTTGTGTGTTAATGCAGAACGGCAAAGTTATAGCTTATGCCTCCAGACAACTTAAGGTTCACGAGAGGAATTACCCAACCCATGATCTAGAGTTGGCTGCCGTAGTATTTGCTTTAAAAATATGGCGTCATTATCTTTATGGTATTCATGTTGATGTGTTCACGAATCACAAGAGTCTTCAGTATGTGTTTAGTCAGAAAGATCTTAATCTCAGACAGAGAAGGTGGTTAGAGTTACTCAAGGATTATGACATGAGTATTCTCTATCACCCAGGTAAGGCTAATGTTGTTGTTGATGCTTTGAGTAGATTGTCTATGGGTAGTATCGCCTATTTTGAGGAAGATAAGAAAGAGTTAGCAAAAGAGATGCATAAAATTGCACGACTAGGAATTCGATTAAGGGATTCTGACGAAGGAGTAGTGGTGACGAATGGGGCTGAATCATCATTAGTGTCTGAAGTTAAAGAGAAACAAGACCAAGATCCTATTTTGCTTGAATTGAAGGCAAATGTTCATAAGCAAAAGGTAATGGCTTTTTAACAAGGGGAGATGGTGTATTAAGGTATCAAGGTAGATTGTGTGTACCAAGGGTGGATGAACTTCAAGAAAAGAATATGGAGAAAGCTCATAGCTCCAGATATTCTATCCATTCGGGTTCCACAAAGATGTATCGTGACTTCAGAGAAGTATATTGTTGGAATAGTATGAAAAAGGGTATTGCTTAGTTCATTACTAAATGCCCAAATTGTCAACAAGTTAGAGTAGAGCACCAAAGGCCCGGTAGTATGTCTCAAAATTTAGAACTTTCGGAATGGAAGTGGGAGATGATTAATATGGATTTCATCACAGGATTTCCAAGGTCTTGCAGGCAGCATGATTCTATTTGGGTGATTGTTGATAGAATGACTAAATCATCCAACTTTTTGTCTGTAAAAACTATATATTCAGAAGAAGATTATGCTAAGTTGTATATTCAAGAGGTAGTCAAACTCCATGGGGTTCTAGTATCGATTATTTCATATAGAGGTGCACATTTTACTACACAGTTCTGGAAATCTTTTCAGAAAGGCTTGGGTTCAAAGATGAACTTAAGTACTGTTTTCCATCCTTAGACAGATGGTCAAGCAGAGCGCACTATTCAGACTTAAGAAGATATGTTGAGGGCTTTCGTGATTGATTTCAAGGGTAATTGGGATTATCACCTACCTCTCATCGAGTTCGCTTACAACAATAGTTACCACTCTAGTATCCAGATGTCTTCTTATGAAGCGCTTTATGAGAGGCGATGCAGATCTCCTATTGGATGATTTTAAATTGGTGAAGCTGGGTTTATAGGATAAGACTTAGTTCATCAAGCTATGAAGAAAGTTAAGATTATCCAAAAAAGGTTGAAAACAACATAGAGCCATCAGAAATCCTACACAGATGTTAGGAGAAGGGACTTAGAGTATAAAGTAGATGATTGGGTATACTTGAAAGTTTCACCCATGAAGGGTGTTATGAGATTTTGTAAGAAGGGGAGGTTTATCCCCGGTATATTGTTCCTTACAGAATATCCAACAGGATTGGCAATGTATCTTATGAGTTGGAGCTACTACAAGAGTTAGTAGTGGTCCATCCAGTATTTCATATTTCCATATTAAAGAAGTGCATGGGTGATCCATCATTGATCATACCAGCTGAAGATATTGGTATCAAGGATAGCTTATCTTATGAGGAGATTCCTGTTCAGATTCTAGACCGCCAGGTTCAAAAGTTGAGAACCAAGGGAGTATCATTAGGCAAAGTTCTATGAAGAAATCAGTTTTTTGAGGAAGCTACTTGGGAAGCTGAGGAGGATATGAAGAAGAGATATCCACATATCTTTGAGCCCAGAGAAATTCCAGATCAATGTACTAATTGTCTTCTAAGTACTCTTTAATTGATATGCTGAATGTGTTAGATTTACTTGTTCGGTGTATGAGTTGAATGTTAGATGTTATACCCTTAGCCTACTAAGAGTAATCTCATTTAAGGATGAATGTTCACAGGGGGGACATATTGTAACACCCCGCTATTTGAAAGAACTAGAATTAGAAAGAAGCCAATTTTTTTTTGGAAATAATCAAATTTGGAATGTTTGACCATGTTAAGCTAAGTATAAGTTTTGGGTCAACTTCAAACGACCATAACTCCTAGCTCAGGATGATTTAGGTGTGCTAAAAGATACCGTGGAAAAGATCTTTGAATTATATTTCCAACTACGCCGAGTTTGCTCAATTTCGAGTTTAGATTAGGGAGATATGCCCATTCGAAGTTGGGCTGTCTAGAGAAGAAAAGTCAAAACCGGATTTTTAAGGGGTATTTTGTCTTTTCCATGCCCAATTAATTAAATCCGTTTTTAGTAAATTATTTGGGGTCTAAACTGAGTTGGTTTAGTTTACGCGATTAAGAATTATGCTAGGGCTTTGAGAGAAGAGAAAGGAGGGGAAAAGAGGAGAAAAGTCAAGGCATTCATGGAGATTTCTTGCGGAATCGAAGTCGTTTCGCCAAGGGTTCATCCCTAAAGAGTATGTGAGACTTTCATAATATTGGGTTCATTCACCCACGTGCCAAACATGTTTATTTCAGCGTGAAGTTGTCCTAAAAAGATTGGAAGTTTGAATGTTTTTGAAGTGTCTTCTTGAATTGCTTTCGTTCTTGAATTTGGGTTGAAATTGAGGAGTTTCTTTAGGTTATAGTGTTGTTTCTTTGATTTGTTTGAGTTAAATTCTTGTCTACATCTATTGGGTATCTGAATCTAAAGAGAATTTGAGAAAATGAATCAAATTAAGCGAATTGGGGTTAGAAAACGAAGAAGGAAAATGTTGGGCGAATCTGGAAACCCAGTCCGCGTTGCGGACCTACTCCCCATTTCAAAGAAATTTCTCCGCGTCACGCACCATTTTTCCTCAAAATTTATTTCCCAATCAATATTTAAATGGATCTCTGCATCACAGACTTGCTTCCAGAAAGTGATTTCTCATGTTTAACTATCTTAAAACACCCCTAAACATCATGAGATCTTTCCTATCACAAATCACAATCCTTAAATCCATAAATTCAAATTCACGGAAAGTTTAACAGCCAAGTCTAGAGAGTTCTTCAAGTCATTTTAAGAAGTCATTTACAAACCTTTTAAACTTATTTTAAGACTTAAGAATTGAGTTGAGTAAGAGTAAGAGTAAAGTTCATTTCTTCAAAAGATTATACGGGAACTAAGTATTCCCAAGAGTTAAAATGTTTTCAGATTTAAACAAGAAAGGAAACACTAATTTCCAAGAGGGCATTTAAGCTAGTTTTTGAGTAATAATCGCAAACCACAGAAAGAGTTATGTTTTTAAACATATGAGCTGAGCATATATTGAGAGTAGTATTTAGCACCGATATTGGGACTAGTTCATAAAAACATAAAGTCTCCATAAACCATGTAGCCATCATGGGTAGAAAGGGTCATACTTTTTAGATGATTCCTTAATGGTTTTAGGATAGACTATTGGGTCCACTTAGTTGATCTGTTCTACACCCTGGCAGGTTATATAACAGCTCTGGCAGTGTGGGCGAGACAATGTACCATTATATAGCTCATAGTGATGGTTGTCGGTTGGACAAACTCCCAAATTAGTATATTACTTTATTATATATAAACATTGAGTTGTTACTGTATTTTTCTATACATTGAGTTGCTACCTAAATTTTAAATGCTTTATATAAACAACATCTTTATTGTTGTTTGTTTATGCATTGAGTTGAGTATCCATGAGTTGAGTAAAGCTGAGATAAGTATTTTTTTCATAATTCAGTTCAAGCTTATGTCATGTTTAGTTTTCCCCTCGCATGCTCTTACATTCAATGTACTAATGCCATTTGGCATGCATCGTCTTATGATGTAGATACATGTAATCAGGATCAACATCCAACGCCTCGTTAATCTAGTCGAGCACTCAGAGTCAGTTGGTGATCCCCCTTGCTTTCCGGAGGATCGCTTTGGTTATGGTTTGATTATTTCTTTGTTCATTTCAGTTGATAGGATGATCGAGGTCTTGTCCCGACATCCCTCTTAGTATTTAGAGGCTTCAGAGACAGTTAGTTATTAGTTCTTTAGTCTTGCAGTTCAGTTGTTTTACTATAAGACTTGAGTTGCCACTTTGGCAAAGTTAAATGTTTATCCTTAAATGTTCTATGTTTATTTGAGACAGTTGTTTTAAAATGCATTTGATTTATGTAATAATGCGTAAAGTCTTCCGATGAGGGTCTAGCCAGGCCAAGGGTTCGCTTGGGACCAACAATGGTTCTCGAGTACCAGTCCCACCTAGGGTGTAGGCTCGGGGCGTGACAACAAGAAAAATACAAAACAAATAATGTCCATAAGATAATATTAGTGAGATAAGACTAATTACATGATCGAAGCTTATCAAATTGAAATAAATATATACATTATTACATTAAACTAATAAAACTTTTCATTAAGCATCTGCATAGGTTTGCGTGATTAAGTGATATATATGACGATTCACATTGAACATTCACAAAAGAATCTGCAATATTATGTTTTGGTAAGCTTATTATTCAAATTTTCGCTTAAATATGCAATACTATTTACTATAACATATATTTTTGGAATTGGTAATCACGTGCAACGTACGTGTCAAAAAAATAGTATATATATATATGTGTGTGTGTGTGTTTATATAAATACAAATAGCTGAATTGATAAGAACAAAAGACATACTCACCTCACCTCAACTCAACTCAACTCAATATGAAAGCAATATAAATACGATGTAATATAAAAGATTTTAAAATAGTAGATATAAAATCAATGTATATAAAAATACAATAATAAACTCTTTACTCTTATTTGGGAAAATCTCTAACTGAGAACCATCACTATAAGTTACGTGATGATACAACGTCTCGCCCACACTGCCAAAACTGTCCTACACCTTTCTGCGGTATAGAACATCCTCAACTAAATTGATCCACTAAGCTATGCTTAAAAGCAATAAGGAATCATCTAAAAAGTATGATCCTTTACCCATGTTGGCTACATGGTTTATGAGGAATGTGAGTTGTTTGAAATCGACCCCATATCGGTGCTCAATACTATTCAAAATAATATATACAACTCATGATCAATTTTAAAACATAACTCATCCTCAACTTGAGATTATCTCTTAAAAGAGAATGCTCAAAACTCCACATAAACTCGTTTAGAAATCAAGGTTTCCTCTCATTTTTAATGTAAAAGTATTTACACTTGTGAATACTTAGTTACCTTATACTCATTTTGACACATGAAAGACAATTCTCCAAATTCTCATAATCATTTACTTAAGTCTTAACTCAAGTTCTAGAAGTTTGTAAAAGACTTCTCGCAATGACTCAGAAAGGTTTTCTCAAACTTCACTCTTAATTTTATTTTAATGCGAAATGTAAATTAAGATATGTGTTTCAGATATGCATGATATCTCAAGGATTAATGAATATTTTAATAGTGAATAAAAATGAGAAAACATAGGTACGATTTGAGGGAACACACATGAAAAGAAGGTCGGAAGGGTAAGGGAGCTAGCAACCCTGGCGCACTGAGTGGCTCTGGGCGTCAGCCCCAAAACTATGCAAAGTAGTTGTGGCGCACTCAGTGGCGCTTCACGCTAGGCCCCAAACTACTGGGCAATATTTCTGGCACAGTGGTAGTGTGCCGCCCCACCCCATGCCCAGATTTTTGACGAATTTTTCTTCTCAATTCCAAGGCGTAACTCATCTAAAATCAAATGATTTCCTTCATACTCTTTAGGAATCATAAACCCAACCCAATTACAACGAAATACACACAAAACCCACCAAGAACAACACTCATTCGCAGGACCCTCAGCTAAAGAACTCAACAAGACTCCATTGTTAAATAATGAAGATAAAACCTCGAGAACCTCTTAAGAACTCAATAAATTTACCTCCAGAACGAATCCATAGTAAAATCTTACATGATTAGCGTAAGGGCGAGCAAATCCAACACTATAAAAATTTACATACCTCAAAAGAACTAAGTTCTTGGCGAAAATCCTCAAAACCCAATAAGCGCTTGAAAATTTCTTCATTTTCTTCTCATGACATTTGCCTTAACCTTCTAAATATTTTAGAATGAATAAAAACTGATATCCATCAGTTAAGACCCCTAATTGGGCAAAAAAAACCCTTTAGTCCTAGTGTGGTAGGGAAAAAGACCAAAGTACCTCTCCTTAAAATTGATGAAAATACCTTAACTAGAGAGGTTGTACTCAAATGGGCATAACTCCTTCATCCGAACAAGCATTTTAGCAAACTCGGCGGCGTTGGAAAGATGACTCAAAGACCTTCGATTTTATACCTCATGAGCCACCTAACTAATTCTGTACTGAAAGTTAAGGTCATTTGAAGTTGAACCAAAACTAAAAACTCAAGGGTAACTTCTACCAATTAAGCTCTTTCTAAGTCCGAGGTGTTACAATATCTCCCTCTTGGGAAAATTCTTTCTTGAATGAGATCACTCTAACTAGAACAAGGGGGGGGGGAATATATAACTCCCAACTCAACTACCCAACATACAATTAGCATAATCTAGCATATCAATTTATAGAGTATTTTACAAAAATTCATTACCTTGATCTGGAATTCCTCCGGAAGGAAAGATGTGTGGTTATTTCTTCCTCATATCCTCCTCACCCTCCCAACTAGCTTCCTCAACAAATTGGTTCCTCCATAAAACCTTGACCGATGCAACCTCCTTGGTTCTCAACTTGCAGACTTGATGATCAAGAATCTCAATATATACCTCCTCGTAAGATAGGTTGTCCTTAATACCAATATTCTCAATAGGTATAATAAGTGAAGGATCTCCCATACACTTCTTCAACATAGAAAATTGAAATACCGGATAAACAACTCCTAACACCGACGGTAGCTCCAATTCATAAGCTACATTGCAAACTCTCTTGAATATCCAGTAAGGACAAATATATAGGGGACTGAGTTTCCCCTTATTGCCAAATCTCATAACACCCTTTATGGGTGAAACTTTCAAGTAAACCCAATTATCCACCTCATCCAAGTTTCTTTTCCTAACATTTGTATAGGATTACTGATTACTTTGCATTGTCTTTAACCTCTCCCGAATGATCTTCACCTTCTCCATGTCTTGATGAACAAATACTCAGCTTCACCAACCTCAATTCATCCAATAGGATATCTACATTTGCTCGTAAAGAGCCTCATAAGGAGCAATCTGAGTACTGAGTGATAGCTATTATTGTAAGAAAACTCTATGAGAGGTAAGTGATCATGCCAATTACCTTTAAAGTATATGACACATGCTCTCAACATATACTCTAAGATCTGAATTGTGCGTTTTGCTTAACCATCAGTCTGAGAATGAAAAACAGTACACAAATTTACCTTCAAATCCAAACCTTTCTAAAAAGACTTCCAGAATTGAGAAGTGAATTATGCACCTCTATCTGAAATGATAGACACAGGAACTCTATGAAGTTGGACTATCTCCTGAATATATAATCGGGCTTAATCCTCTACTGAACATGAAGTATTTACCGGCAAGGGCTGATTTAGTCATCAGGTCTACAATCACCCAAATCAAATCATGCTCCCTACGAGACCGCAGCAAGCCAGTAATGAAATTCATATTAATTGATGAGTTGGGGATTTTCACTAATTTAGGGCTTAATATTCAAGGAATCGGTGTCCTCAATGCCTACTTTAAGCTTATAACTGATGTTAAAGTGTTAATATGAAGCAATGAAGGCAAACGATCAAGCGACATTACGAAGAAAATTGGAGTGAAAAAGTTGAAAAAGTTGAAGGAAAGCAAAGTTGGTACTCGCCAAAGCCACTCAGCGAGTCACAGAGTGGACCTTCAGCTCGCCAAAGCCACTCCGTGTAGAAATTCTGGGAACGTATAAATGCAATTTTGAAAACTAATAGAAGAATTTTCATATTGTTAACTTCTGGGTTTCTGAGTTCTTAAATTGTTTTTATATTTTTTAGCAAATTAAGATTTAAAGATTGTGTGATTTTTAGCTTTAATTTGAGCATTTGGAGACTTGTGGATCGTTTCCCAATATGATGGAAAACTTCATTGGTAACGATTTCTTATTATTTATTATGTTTGGCTAAAACCCCCATTTTTGGGGGTGTTATTATGTAGTTGAATGCATTAATTATCTAATGGGTGTTGTTAGTTACTGATGTTATTGTTGATTTGAAGTGGGTTAAATTAATTGTTTGTTTTTTAATTGAGGAATTGTAGTTGCAAATGCAATTCTAGTTTAGAACTCTATACTTGCTTGAGAAAGAAGTGTTAGAGTTGGATTATTATTAGTTGATGATTGTATTGATTGTGTTATTATGGATCTACCTTGAGAAACTGGGTTTCAATGATGTCTTACAAATCTAGCTTGAAAAGGCAGATTGATTAAGGTAATGGGTTGCTAATCTATGTTATGCTTGTTAAGGTTCAAAAGAACTCACTTAATTTGCTATAGTTGATTGAAAAAATGGCTATTGTACCCAAAATCTAGCCTACCCACTGAGATTCATCGACTTTGAGTAATTAGTAATCACTCATTGTGCGAAATTACGTGGACTTAGCATTTGAATTTATCACACTCCCAAGAAACCTTCTATTAATGCTTACTTCCGATGATAGTAGTCGTAAATCGGTTACCTGAATTCCCCCATTTGTAACTTATTGTCAAAACCTTGTTATTTAATTTATTGTTGCAAAATTTCTACATCTACAATTGATTAGAACACTATTTTACATCTTAATCGATTCTTTATCATATCACTCCCTGTGGGATCTACCAACTCTTAGTTGGGTTTATACTTGTTAGTGACCACCTACACGTAGAATTGGATGAAGTGTAGTTGAGGGATATCATTAATCATCTCCCACTTGCATTCCGGAAGATCTATATTGTGAGCCATACCCCCAGGTCTTTGGTGCTCTACCTTTACTTGTTTGCAGTTTGGGTACTTAGCAACAAAATCTGCAATACACCTCCTCATACTATTCCACCAATAGACTTCTCTCAAGTCACAATACATTTTTGTGGAACCGGGATGGATTGAATATCTTGAGCTATGAGCTTCCTCCATAATCCTCTCTTGGAGCCCATCCACCTTTGGCACACACAGTCTACCTTGATACCTCAATACACCATTTCCCCCTTGTTCAGAAACCATCACCTTTTCTTATGAACATTCGCCTTTATTCAAGCAAAATGGTGTCTTGGTCTTGATTCTCCTTCACCTCAGACACTAGTGATAATTCATTCTCATTCATCACCACCACTCCACCTTCAATGGAATCTAACAATCGGACTCCCAATTGTGCAAGTTTGTGCACATCGTTGGCTAATTCTTTCTTGCCTTCCTCAACATGGGTAGTACTTCCCATAGATAACCTTCTTAACGGATCAACAATGACATTAGTCTTACCTGGGTTATATAGGATAGTCATGTCGTAATCCTTAAGTAACTCTAACCACATCCTCTATTTGAGATTAAACTTTTTTTGTCTGAAACATACGAAACACTCTTATGATTAGTGAACACATCTACATAGACACCATAGAGATAATGATGCCATATTTTCAAGGCAAATACTACCACTTCCAACTCGAGATCATGAGACCGGTAACTCTTCGCATGACTTTTAAGTTGTCTTGAGGCATAGCTATAACTTTACCATTCTGCATCAATACGCAAACAAGTCCAACTCTGGACGCATCACAATACACAACAAAGCCTTGTGTACCCTCTTATAGGGTCAACACCGGGGCAGTAGTTAACCGGGTTATAAATTCCTGAAAGCTTTTCTCACAAGCTTCAGACCATTGAAACTGTAACGACCCGGAAAATGATAGAGTGAAACTAGAGCCTCACATGTGAGTTTGGAGTCGAGAACTTAATGAAATGGTTATAATTGAATTTGACCCAAAAAGTTTTTAAAATGTGCTTCGGAAGTTACCGGAAACTTGTTTAACTGTATATAAAAAGATCCGTTTCGTTTTTCGAAAATCCGACTTCATATTCTTGTTTAGGG
>JAJONQ010005697.1:0-14673 GCA_036250385.1 Solanum microdontum
AATCACATATAGCTAATAATATTTTAATCTCTTAACATGTTATTTTCAAGATTTTAGATATGTCAACGGGTTCAAATTACAAGGTGTGTGTGTGTATATATATATATATATATATATATATATACACGTCATACACATTAAGATATTAATCTTATATTTTTCTCTACATATTATCTTTATTTATTATCACTTTTACAGATGTTACTTATTTTTTTTAATCCCTACACTTTAATATGCACATTATTTTACTACTACATATTTGCACCTGACTACTATCTCATTTTATTTTATTCTCTTCCACGTTTTAATTCTATATATAAATAAAACGATAAATTTTCATATCCTTTAAACTCAATATTTATTTTGGATACATTTATATAAGACTCATCTATTTTTTTTAACACATAAAATTGTCATATACTTTTAGCGCATTTATTTATTTATTAATTTTTTCTTACCGTATGATAAACATACTACTATAATTTTATCTAATAGATATAGGTCATACCTTGTATTTTACTCTTTTCTTAAATTAATAAAATTTACTTACCATTATTTTAAAGTAAATAAATAAACAATTTTTTCTAATTATATTTTCCTAAATTGAGTTTACGGACTATCTTCGGATACGCTCTGAGAGATGCTTAATACCTTCCTTTCGAGTAACCAAAACCTTTACTCAGAATCTCACTGGTTTCGCAAATCAAAACAGAGTTTACATTCACATATTAAAAAATGGTTTTCCTAATATTTTTCTTAAAATTTAGGTGGCCACTCTAACACAAAATAATTCTTTTCAAAAATCAGAGTGTCAGCCATATTATGTTGTGAATTGTTTCGGCCAGTTCGAAATAGGCATCCGACAACTTGGCGACTCAACTGGGGAACTTACTTAGATTTTAACCTTAGAAACTTAATTTAGAAATGATACTTGTAATTACTTGTTTATTTATGTTTGTTTGCTTTTCTGAATTGATATATTGTTTTGACTGAAAGGTCGCAAGTGAAATCCAAACTTGTGTTTCTTATTTGTTTTAAAACACTACTTGTTACTGTTTTGTCTACACTGTCATTTGCACTTTCTATCGAGTCTTTGGCCGTACACGCACACACTGTACACGCGAGGGGTGTTCTTGCACTCTTTCAAAACTTTCTTTGGATTCCTTAGTTTCAGAGTTGGTGCAATTAAGATAGTGCACCTTCTCGCAATTATTCAGTCCACTCTCAATCATCTAGGAAAAAATCATACTCTTAAAATAGATCGTGTTGCATAGCTTTAGACAAGATAATATACGGTATTGTCATTGCGTTTAGGAAACCACCCAAATGTTAATGAGTTTCTTCTTTAAAACTCGATGACATACACTTTGTGTGAAATTGATATAAATTATCCAAACTAAACACTTAACTGATTTGGAGCAAATAAACTCATCATACCCTTTTAACTTTCTTTGAAATGCAAATTAACTAAAACCTTCCTAATATCAGAATGATGTATGAGGTCCCTCGAACTTTCAAAGAGTGGTGGGGAAACATCCGAGTGGCATACGGAAATGAGGCTATGCCACACTTGGGGTCATTAACTGATCTACTGAATGTGGAGGCAAACAAATCACTCATTACTCTGATGATTGAACTTTGATAACCAGCAACAGTAACTTTCCAGTTCACAGATTTTGAAATCACATCAACACTGAAAGAGATAAGTCAAATTGCTAATTTACCGTTGGTTGGCAGAGCACCCTTGGCCCCGCGCACTACATTGAGAATCGATTTTCTCCAGTCTTTGGGTTTGAGGGTAGGCCCATGTTTGCGAATAATTGATGAGGGATGGGACAAGTTGGATTATTTGTTTAAAAGGTTCGGTCGTCGAGATATCTATGATAGGTTCCAACAAGAATTCAACTCTAGGGTTGGTTGGGAAAGGCACAGGGCTATTGTTTTCGTGATGACCTTTTTGGGTATTATGATCTTTTACAAAGAAAAAGGCTTGTGTCGACATCAACCTATTGCCTATGGTTATCTTCACGTTTAGAGGACCTGTTAGAGTGATCATTGTACCCATGATCTTGGTAGAAATATTTCGATCATTATCTGATATACCGTGAGTTTACGGTATTTCTAATACATTTCACTTACAAGTTGTGTGTGTCTAGGGCCTTTTTGTATTAGTTTTTTATGTGTTTTTATCATATTTTGCAGGAAAGATGTTTAGGCGCGGAAGTAAAGAGACAGCTGAAAGAAATGTAGAAAAGGGCATCTACAGAGGTGATCTACGGACCGTAGGTCCATTGACGCTCCGTAGATGGTGGTCATAGATCAGCAGGCAAGGCATGGAAGGGAAATCAGGGAAATCTGACAAAGTGTGGAACAACGGTGGCTATTGACGGTTCGTAGATGGATCTACGGACCGTATTGTTGATCCGTAGATTGATACTGCGAGGGTTCCAGTACCTGATTTTTGAAGATTCCAAGTGTGGAGCTACGGAAGGGGATTGACGGACCGTAGATCGATCTACGGTCCGTATTGCAGTTTCGTCGTTTGTTTCAGAGAAGCTGATTTTTGGAAGCTGAAATATTTTCTAAGTCCTGGCTGACGAAAGGGACTCATGGACCGTAGATCCATTGACGGTCCCTGAGTCAGTCTCGTGGAATGAAGACGCGTGCCTGAACAAACTTTTTTTAATTTGTTTCCCTTTTAATTTAGGATTTGTTTTCTATAAATAGGGCATGTAAACCTCGTTTTTTGGGGTTAGACATTATTACTTTAGTTCTATTTTGTGACTTGGGAGATTATTCTTGCAAACCTAACAATTATTGATTTCTTAAGTTCGTTTTGAAGAATTTGGTGTTGAATTTCTGGGTTTATTATCCTTCTTACGTAAATTTATAATTTTTTCATCTAAAACAATGAATTGTGTTCATATGATTATGGGTAACTAAACTCCACAACTAGGGTTGTGGAAACCATGAGCGATTAGCAAAGTATGAATAGTAAATAAGCAATTCTTGAATAGTCTTGATGCATGCATTGATAATTCTTTTGTTTAAAAGTCTTTTTAACGAGTGCACGCGTTAGAACTCGCCTTGTTGCTACTTGCCGGACCAAGGAGGTAATTAACAAGAAAATAATTATCAACATGGATTTAGTGTGATACTATCTAATAGGCTAGTGTTGATTGTGCGAAGTAATAACTAAGCCAAATATCGATTATGATGTCTAATATGAGGTAAATGTAAGGGTTAGTAAATTATACACACGTAGTCGGACCAAGGTGCGGGGTGAAATTCTCTAAATGTCGGACCAAGGATTTAGAGATACCTAACTTATCATTTGCATGTAGTACACCAGAAAAGGATTGTTATTACTAGGATTACTGCGTTATGAGCTTGTGGAGAGCACGTAAACCCTAGTTAATTCTCTCATCTTGATAACAACCGAAATTGACTGTTGTTTACTGATTACTTACTGACTTGTTACAATTTGTTTCACAAATCCCCCATTTTTAATTACTTGTTTCTGGAAGTAATTTGACTAATTGAATATAATTGTTGGTTAAATTAAAGTCTAAATCATTTTCCTCGTGGGATCGACCCCAACCTACAAGTTGAGTTCTTTACTTGATAACGATCGCTTATGCTTTTTTATGGAGGTGTAATTTGAGCGTAGCAAATTTTGGCGCCGCTGTCAGGGAAGATTTGGCTTTTAGATTTACATTAACTACGTTATTGAACGTTAGTCAAATATTTCCTAATTTTACTTTTTCTCTTTATTTTTGTCTCTCTTAGGTTTTGACTGTAGTGTATGCTAAGTACACGGAGCCAGGGTGAACCACTTACTCCTTACGATCCAGAGTTGAACCGCACTTTGCGAAGAATGAACAATCCAGGAGATCCAGTTAATCCTATCAGAGGAAATCCAGGTGATGCAGTTGAGTTACAAAAGCCGATGGTAGTTAGTAGGGACAACCAGGTTCCAGCTGACAACCAATTAGGAGATGCATTGAGGGTGTAAGATCCACTAGGCCCACGACAACGGCACAACTATCGGGCCAACGTCAATATAGCTGACTCTGATGGACCTATTGCCCTACCCCTCTACCTCCAGGGCACACATTTGTGGTGACTAGTAGCTTGATGCAGATGCTTACAACAAGGGGCTTATTTTCAGGATTGCCATCGGAGGACCCACATGCTCACTTAGCCAAGCTAACGGTGGTTTGCAAAAATTGTGTAGGTAGACCATACTTGGATATGGATGTCATTAGATTACGAGTGTTCCCTCTATCACTGACAGGCGATGCTGCAGTATGGTTCACTGAGCTTCCTTATAACTCAATCTTTACATGGGACCAACTGACGGATGTGTTCCGAGCAAGATACTATCCAGTGTCCAAGAAGCTCAATCACAAAGACAAGGTCAACAATTTTGTAGCATTACTTGGAGAGTCTGTGAGTAGCTCTTGGGACAGATTCACTGCATTCTTAAGAGGTGTCCCAAATAACCGTATTGATGATGAGTCGCTGAAGGAATATTTCTATCGAGGTCAGGATGACAACAATAAAGCAGTGCTTTATACTATTGCAGGAGGTTCATATGGAGTGTGCACATCTGCACAGATTTCTGAAAAGCTGGAGAAGATCTCTCGCAACAATAAAACATGGAGCACTAGGAGGTCAGATACTGGGAGAAACACATTTGCCATTCAGAATACAAACACCCAGTCTGCGGATGAGATTCATGAGGAGATGGCTCAGATGAGGACCGAGTTGGGGTTGGTGTTGAAGCATGTGAGCGGAGGTGCAGAGAAGGTAAATGCTATGAATTACTTGACTAGAATGCCACTACCAATTTAAGAGTGTTACTATGAAAATGATGCTTATGCGGTGAATGATCAGACGGGGGGTTTTCGACCAAACTCCCAAGGATCCAATGCAAAAAATTGGCGCCAAGGTCAAGGAAACCAAGGTCGAAACTATGGCAATTACAACCGAGAGGGTCATGTCCGGGATGGGAACTTCAATCACGACAACAACTACAACAGGAACAACTATGGCAATAGAAATGATTGGGTTGGACCTTATGTTCCCCCTCAAAATCGGGAATCTGGTACTAGGGAAGCTGGAGATAATATGCGCGTATTGAAGATATGATGCAGAAGATGATGAGAAGATTTGATTCAACTGATGAGAATGTGAAGGAGATGAGAAACGACTTGTCTGGTATTGGTCAAAAGGTTGATGCCCATGCAGTGTCAATAAAGCACCTAGAGCAGCAGATGACCCAGTTGTCTACTACAGTGAACCCACGTCAACCTGGTACTCTTCCTAGCAACACTATTTAGAATCCAAAGAATGACGGTCATTGTATGGCAGTTAATACTCGAAGGGGTAAGCAAACTTTAGATCCACCTATGTCGTCTGTGTTGGATGTTGAGATTAGAAAAGAAGATGATGTGGTAGAGGTTAGAGAAGAGTCTGAGACTGCGACAGAGAAAGAAGCAGAGATATCTCAGAAAGTGGTCCCCATACTTAGACCTCCACCACCTTTCCCACAGAGGTTAGTGAAGAAGACTGAAGATGGTAAATATTAAAGGTTTATTACTATGTTGAAGCAGTTTTCCATCAACGTTCCATTGATAGAAGCTTTAGAGAAAATGCCTAGGTATGCAAAGTTTATGAAACATATAGTAACAAAGAAGAGGTCTGTGAGTTTTGAAGATGATGATAGATTACAGCGTTGTAGCGCTATTGCTACAAGGTCTCTTGTGCAAAAGAAGGAGGATCCTGGTGCCTTCACGATTCTATGTACTATCGGATTGTTACACTTTGCTAAGGCATTGTGTGACCTTGGTGCGAGCATCAACCTCATGCCATTGTCTATTTACAAGAAGTTGGGTCTAGGGGACCCAAAGCCCACTACAATGCGGTTACTAATGGCCGATCGAACTGTGAAGAGGCCCATTGGTGTACTCCATGATATGCTAGTGAAAGTGGAGTGTTTCATTTTTCTGGCGGATTTTGTGATTCTTGACTGTGAGGTAGATTTTGAGGTTCCCATCATCCTAGGGAGACCATTCCTTACCATAGGACGTGCGTTGGTTGATATGGAAAAGGGACAGATGACGTTTAGACTGAACAATGAAGAAGCAACTTTCAATATTTGTAGGTCCATGAAGCAGAGTGGTGAGCTCCAAACGGTATCTGCGATAACTTACAGAGTTGAGAGTGGAGCAGAAGTGCAAATTGAAGAGAGACTTGGTGTTGGGGCACTAGCAGCAGTTATGATGAATTTCGATAGTGATGGTATTGAAGAGTACGATAATTTGGTAGTTGCACTCGATAGGTGTGAATATCGGTCAAAACAAAAGAAGTATGAGTTAGACATAAAGAATCATGAGTCTCCACCAACGAGACCATCTATTGTGGAGGCACCGAAATTGGAGCTTAAGGCTCTACCACCACATTTGAAGTATGTATTCTTGGGCAGAGATAACACTTTGCCGGTCATCATAACAGCAGATCTAAACGCGAGGCAAGTAGAGTGCTTGGTGACTGTATTAAAGAGGTTAAAGCGAGCTATTGAGTGGATTATTGCGGATATTATTGGGATTCCTCCCGGTATTTGTTCCCACAAAATACAACTCATGCCAGATCACAAACCTAGTATTGAGCACCAAAGAAGATTAAATCCACCTATGCAAGAGGTATTTAAAAAGGAGATCATCAAGTGGTTGGACGCTGGAGTTATCTATCACATTGCAGATAGTAGTTGGGTATGCCCTGTTCAATGTGTGCCCAAGAAAGGTGGGATTACTGTGGTTCCTAATGAGAGAAACGAGTTTGTTCCTATGCGGCCCGTGACTAGATGTAGAGTCTGCATGGACTACCGGAAGCTAAATGCTTGGACAGAAAAAGACCATTTCCCTATGCCATTCATGGATCAGATATTAGATAGACTTGCTGGAAAGGGTTGGTATTGTTTTCTTGATGGTTATTCGGGCTACAATCAGATTTTTATACCTCCGGAGGACCAATAGAAGACCACCTTAACTTTCCCTTATGGGACTTTCGCCTTCAAAAGGATGCCCTTTGGGTTGTGCAATGGTCCAGCAACCTCCCAGCGTTGTATGATGTCGATATTCTTTGATATGGTGGAGGACACTATTGAGGTATTTATGGATGATTTCTCTGTAGTAGGGGACTCTTTTGATCGATGTCTGAATCATTTGGCTGAGGTACTTAAAAGGTGTGAAGATTGCAACCTGGTGCTAAATTGGGAGAAGTGCCACTTTATGGTGAAAGAAGGGATAGTTTTAGGTCATAGAATTTCTGAAAAGGGCATTGAGGTAGATAAAGCGAAAGTTGAAGTAATAGAAAAACTTCCCCCACCTATCTCTGTAAAAGGTGTGAGGAGTTTTCTAGGGCATGCAGGTTTCTACAGAAGATTCATCAAAGATTTCTCAAAAATTGCACATCATTTGTGCAAACTACTCGAGAAGGAGTGTAAGTTCTACTTTGATGATGCTTGTCTTAGAGCATTTGGAGAGTTGAAGGAGAAGTTGGTTACTGCACCTATCATTATTTCACCTGATTAGGGACAACTGTTTGAGGTAATGTGTGATGCAAGTGGAGTGGCACTTGGTGTGGTACTAGGATAGAGGAAAGAGAAAATATTTTACCCTATTTACTATGCTAGTAAAGCTCTAAATGTGGTCTAGAAGAATTATACTGTGACTGAACAAGAACTTCTTGCGGTGGTTTTTGCATTTGAGAAATTTCGATCCTACTTGCTTGGTACTAAGGTCATAGTGCATACTGACCATTCTGCATTGAGGTACTTGATGGCGAAAAAAGATGCAAAACCAAGATTGATTAGATGGGTATTATTGCTGCAAGAGTTTGATTTTGTGGTAAAAGATAGAAAGGGGACCGAAAATCAAGTTGCCGATCACTTGTCCAGATCAGAGGAAGAGGCTAAGCTAACGCTTGGTGATAGGGCTGAAATTAATGATGCTTTTCTAGATGAACAGGTATTGGCTGCGTCCCATGATCTGATTCCATGGTTCACAAACTTTGCTAATTATTTGGCAAGAAATTTGGTGCCCCCGGACTAGTCTTTTCACCAAAGGAAAAAGTTTATGCATGATGTGAAGAAATTCTTTTGGGATGAGCCTTACTTGTATCATAGTTGTGCTGATGGGATTAGTCATCGTTGTGTGCCCGAGGTCGAGATGTTGAGTGTACTTAAAATATTCCATTCATCGCCTGTTGGAGGGCATTATAGTGGTATTCAGACTGCGCATAAGATTTTGCAGTATGGTTACTACTGGCCTACCATCCACCAAGATGCTCATGATTTCGCTAAGTCTTGTGATCGTTGCCAAAGAGAAGGAGGAATTTCAAAGAGGCAAGAGCTTCCTATGAATCCTATATTGGTGACAGAGTTGTTTGATGTATGGGGCATTGATTTTATGGGTCAATTTGTGAGTTCACATGGGATGAAGTATATTCTTGTTGCGGTTGATTATAAATCGAAGTGGGTAGAAGCAGTGGCGCTCTCCAACAATGAAGGCAAAAGTGTCACCGCATTTTTAAAAAAAGAATATCTTCTCCAGATTTGGTACCTCGAAGGCGATCATCAGTGATGCAGGTTCCCACTTTTGTAATAAGTTGTTCAAGGCGTTACTTGATAAGTATGGTGTTCACCACAATGTAGCCACTCCTTACCATCGACAAACTAGCGGACAAGTTGAATTGTCCAACAGAGAGATTATACAGATTTTGGCGAAGACTGTGAATGCTAATAGAACGGATTGGTCAAGGAAGCTTGATAATGCTCTATGGGCCTATCGCACTGCATACAAGACCCCCATAGGTATGTCTCCTTACCAACTTGTATATGGGAAGTCTTTTCATTTAACCGGTAGAGCTAGAGCATAAGGCAATGTGGGCAATGAAGAAGCTAAATTTGGATTGGGGCGCCACATCTAATCAAAGAATGAATGACTTGAATATCCTTGATGAGTTTCGCCTAAAAGCTTATGAAAGTTCAGCCTTGTACAAAGAGAAGATGAAGAGGTATCATGATCAAAGAATTAAGAAGCGAGAATTTGTGGTTGGTGATCTTGTGCTTCTATTCAACTCTAGGTTGCGCTTGTTTCCAGGCAAACTCAAGTCCAAATGGACTAGGCCATTTTTTCTCACAAAAGTGCTCCCCCATGGAGCGGTTGAGCTTGAAAATAGCGAAGGAACTAGGTTCATGGTAAACGGGCAAAGGATCAAGATCTATCTGGGAAATGCTGAAAGTGTGCAAGAAGTGATTGAGGCCTATCATCTTGATGAAGTTTGAGTAATCAAGAGGCCTTCGTCATGCCGCGACCTTAAATCAAGCGCTGCTTAGGAGGCAACCCAAGATGTACAATCTAGCCAATGATAGGGTTTCGTTTTCCATCTAGCAGTTTTTGTGATTAGTTTATTCTCTGTATTAATTTAGATAGACGTTTTAGTGTTTTTTTTAGTGTGTGTTGGCTAGAATTATCATAGGGTCCGTGTCTAAAAAGTGTCCAGAAAATGTAAAAAGAATAGCTTAATGGTTGCTATATGTGCAGGTACGCTATGAAAATTCTGCAGAAAATGGTCTGTTGCAGAGGTCTACGGACCCCATCGACGGTTCGTCGATCCATCCATGGATCGTGGATAGTGTCTGTAGATCCCAGGTAAGTCCCTACAACTTGTCCAAGTGTAAGAATGATCTATGGTCCCAATCTACGGACCGTAGACGGGGTCTCGTGGGTCCAGAACCCTAATGCTACCTGACCTGACCTGGACCCATCCTATTTAAAATCCCTCATTCCCTCAATTTACTCCCAAACCGTTTCATAACTTCCCAAACCGTTTCATAACTTCCCAAACTCCTTAAATCACTCAATAACCATATTCCATCACTCCCCAATTAATCCTCCCTTCCTTTTCCCCAAACCCCTAAATTCCCTTTCCCCTAAAATAAAATAAAATTCCACAAGGTCCGGTGTTCGGGTTAGTCACGAAGAGGTAATTCTTTGTTCTTGCAAAGCTTAGTGTCGTCACGCAATCACTCCACTCCTCGTTGCTTGTAAGGTAATAGACTTTCCCCTCACTTTGAATTTCGGTTTCATAGATTGAATATAGAAAGTCGGGAGTCAGGTCTTGACCTTTGGTATGTGATATGTGCCAGATTTCAGCCATTCTTTATTTTCAAGTCCACATCTTAGACCATTTTCAACAATATCCTAGTCTAACCATGTATTTCAACATTGAATCATGCTAGTTTGTCATTCTTAGGATTCCAATTAATCATTTTAACCAAGTATATAAGACAAACTTTGGAACCCTAAGTCGAAACTTACATTTAGACTTATAATCACATACAATAAGGCAACACAATCACTATCTATCTTTCCAAGGGTATTGTAACTTCCAATTTTATCATGCAATTACATATAACAATTTAGGTTCATGGTTGGATGCACCTGAAGTTTCACCAAGTGTGAAACCACGGATGTGGACTACGGTCCGTAGATCTACGGTAGTTTTGTACATCCGTGGTTTCCATCTGCGACCAATATTATTGGTCCTCTGATCCACAGAATGGTTCCACGGACCGTAGATCAGTCTACGGACCGTAGGTCTCCTCCGTGGATGGCCACTGTAGCCTCTGTCTGAAATTTTCATGGGACTTTTTTACTGTTCGTTTATAGTTCTAAATTTTTTTTAGTTTGTTTATGGTTAGTTTTGGCACTAATATCGCTTCCACAGGTACGATGGCTCCCAAGAAGCTAGTCACCTACTCAAAACAGGGAAAGTCAAAATATGTTGCTCCTAGCTTCAGGTTAATCGATGAGGACACAGATATGGAAAAAGATCCAGCATACGTTCCTCCCAACACAAGGACTTCTCTCACTGCACCTCGAGCCACCAGAGGCACCCCCTAGAAGGTGATCCCCGACGTAGTCATTGTCTCCAGGTCTGATGAGGAGCACACACTGATCGGGTCACCAACTGGGGCTGCTTCCAGTGCAGCTACTAGGTCTGCGTCTGGCTCCGAGTCTACCCATGCTTCGAGCTTTGAGTCCAGCCATGCTTCTGGGTTTGAGTCTGCCCATGCTTCGGGGTCCAATGCCAAATCAGCCACTGGGTCCAGCCAGAATGAACAGGCAGCCTCATCTGATGAGGCCACTAGCTCAGAGTCAGTACCCATACCAAGGAATGAGAACCCTACTCCAGTGATCGGTGAGCCAAACAGATGGTGTGTTGAAGGCCAATGGCAAATCTATCGGGATGCCAAAATGATTAATGACAAAGAAAAGATGGCCCAAATTGTTACAGATGAGCGCAGAGTTCTCATAGGGAGTTGCACACTATCCCCGACATCCACTAGCTTTTTTACCTTCACAAGTGTGACTGGATGGCTCGAGACCCAGGTACTTATAGTGAGGAGATTGTACGGGAGTTCTATGCCTCATATGCCGCCACTCTCCATGGTTCGATCTTCAAGCGGTCAAAGCCCATAGCCTAGGATCCTCTCACTTCCACTATGGTCCGGGGTTGTCCGGTGGACATATCCCATGCCACCATCAGCCTCTTTCTCTATGGACCTACCACGGGTCATTCTTGGTCACTAAACACAGCGGATTTTGATTACATATGGGACATCGTGCGGAGCCGTGCTTTCCAGAGAAATGCTGAGCAGCGAGAGGCTGTTATACTGTGGTTAGCTAAATACATTGTTGCAGATGGCGAGTGTGTGTAGTAGGTCGCCACACCACGGTTGGGTATCCGAAAGGCCACATTAAACTTTGTGGCCAAGTTCTTCTAGTTGTTGGTGCGTAACAGGGTGTCGCCTACAAAAGCTGACAACCAACTTACATGGGACAGAGCGGTCATAGTTGCAGCATTGGTAGCGGGAGTGGAGATTGACTTTGCCCGCATGCTGCTGGCAGAGATTCACGAGAGGGCATTCAAGACCTCCACTACTTACCCCTTTCCATGTTTGATTTTCCAATTGTGTAGGGACTCTGGAGTGCCGATCTGGCATTGTGACATGTTAATCCCCCCTACAGGGACTTTGGTTATAGGCCTCATTCGAGATGAGGCAAATATGACGGCACCTCACAGAGAGCCCCAGGTTGAGGTACCTCCCTTGGGTGCAGATCTTGCAGACATGGTAGGGTATGCACAGGGCAGTGACCCCATTATACCAGATCACACCGATACTATCCCGGCCTCCTCTTCCCAGGCTGCTAATAGGGCGCCCAACTCATCCCGATCCACACCACCATTAGGAGCTGCTATTGTCCCGTTGGCCAGAGTACAAAAATTAGAAGCTCAGATGGCCACACTGCTGCATCACATCCAGCCTTGGATGCAAAAGTCATTAGCCGAGTCCGAGGCCAGAATGGAGCGAATGATGGAGGGCATGATGGACTGGAATATACAAGATGTTAATAAGCGTTTCGATACCTTTGAATTGAGAGTCCTTGAGTGACCAAACTTGACCATATATGTATCCTCTTTTCAGTCCGAGCTAGCCAGTCTCCGGGCCGATGTTGATGTCATTCTTGTCACCCCTACAGTTGAGCCTTAGGCTGCACCTACTGCGTTGGCTGATGATACAGTGCTGGATGCTTTATTCAATGGGACCGCTGAAGAGGGGACTGAGCCTACACATACCAAAGGCAAGAGGCACCGTTCTGGTCGTACTAAGGAAGAAAAAGCCCAAAAGAGACAGTGTAGGCAAGAGAAGAAGGCTAGGAAGGCTTCGATTTTAGATGAAGAGTTGCGCCAACGGATGATGCGTGAAAGTATTACAGGGGCATCTAGTTCTACCCTAGTTGTAGAGGTCCCGCCTGTCATGAAGGACTCTGTGAGCACCACTGATGGTGCGGTTAGAAAGACCAAGAGCACTATTGATGGTGCTTGATGGTTAATGTGGGCACTACTGAGGGTGACCCAAGTATGGTTCCAGCGGGCTCCGGGAAATCGGACCCACCCACTTGTTGATGATTCTTCGGCGCAATGTGCCACAGGTTTGCTTCACCCAATCCATTATCTTTTACTGTTTTTGTATGCATTGGGGACAATCACATCTATTTTTGTTGGGGGTGGAGTAAATGGATTGTGAGTGGTAGGGTGCAGTCTGAACAACCCAACTCATACATCCTCTCTTTGGGGTTTTCTTGCTTGTGTTCTTTTTCCTTAAGAGACTGTTTAAATTTTGGTTGAACCGGCATGTGTTAGGATCGTATGTGTAGAAGCATGAAAACGAATGAAGCATGATGGCCTATGAAAAATATACCCGTCCAAATTTGCTTATGTGTGCTAGAATTGGTAGGCTCAGATAAATTGAATGTGTTGGCTCTGAGTATGACATGATAATGAATCAACTTGATGGCATGACTTAAGCTTAAACTTGAACTGGGTAATTTGATAATCTGATAATGAAACTATGTGCCAAGAGTGTGTTAGAATAGTTGATTGTTCAAATAGTTTTTGTGCAAAACTAGAACTTGCCCGGTTAGTCCTACTAAGACAATTCAATCTAGAGGTTAGGAAGTGATCATAGACACTTGTTCTGATAAGTCCACAAATTGCCTAAAAGAAGGATCCAACCAAATAAAATAAATGTTGCCTTTGATCCAAATGGTTTGAGCCTAAAACTAGAACATTTCTTTCTAATCCCTAAACTCACCTTCCCATAATTGACTATGTTGGCCCCGGTCCCTCCTTGGACATGTGCATCGTGACTTAGGCCAAAAGCCTAAGTTGAGGTGGCTAATGTAAAAAGTAACTTCAATCTTGGCCCTGACCGACATCGGGTATTGTGCACCTCAACCAATGGAAAATCTATAAGTTGAGGGTGGCTATGAAAAAGGAAACCGAAAGAAAAAAAATGGGTATGAAAAGAGTTTGATGTTGAAAAAAAAAAGGAAAGGATGCGACTTGTTGAAAGCTAAAGAAGAGCATTATTACAAAAAATAATAATAAAAAAAATAAAATATATATATAGTTTAAAAAGCTACAAGGTCTAAAGCCACATCCATGGTTGGAGAAAATCAAGGGAAAGAAGGCATAACGGTAGGATGTCAACAATAGGGCAAAAAGAGGTTGAAAGCCTAGTGTAATGTGAAGGAGGGCAGAAAGTAACTAAGTAATACCCAAATGTACCACACCTGACCCTGAGCCTACGTTACAAGCCAAGAAAGTCCTATAGTGATCCTAGTGTGTAGTTTGGATAGTCTAACCAGTGAAAATAAGGGCAAGCCTATGGTACTGAGCACTAACTGTACTTGAAGTTATTTCTGAGTGTGAGTGTTGAATGAATCCTTGTACTCAAAATTCATAGTCATTGTGTGAAAGAAAAGGGATTTCATTTGAAGTAAGGGCACTAGTTACATTGTCGAAAAGTTGGTACTTTGGTGATAGTGAAACAATGTATGTCGTGTGTTGGTTGGTCGATCGTTGTCATGGTTTGATCCGCATGAATTAGCTTGTCAAGTCTAAGAGAACAAATTTTGCACCCGGAAAGTGAGTGGAATAGAGACCCATGTGATTGCTTGTGCTTGAAATGCTTGCTTCTATACAAGTGTCGTTTAGAGTCTTAGTGCGTCGCTTGAGGACAAACAATGAATTTAA
>JAJONQ010005698.1:0-14927 GCA_036250385.1 Solanum microdontum
ATTATTGTCATTCTTAGTATTGAATTGATTTTCTTTTTGCATTAGTATTAATTTGATTTTGATTTAAGCTTTATTATAATTACCAACATCTGTGGACTGTAATCTTTATTGGACCATTCAGAAATCTAAGTTTCAAACTTGAAATAATCTATTAAAACGATAAAAACTATGAAAAGTATAAGAAATATTTAAAAATTATAGCAAAGTAAATATTTTTAAGCATAAAATTAAATTTTAAAATTATATATATAATGTTGGGTTGGTTATTTTTATTTAAAACCAAACCAACCCAAATATAGTCGGGTTTTTTTTTTCAATACCAAACCAAGTCAAACCAAACCACTAGTCAGGTTCTTTTTCGGTTTGACTCGGTTTGCGGTTTGGTTTGGTTTTCGGTTCGATTTTGTACACCCCTAGTTGAGTTTCTCTTTTACTAGTATATGGTATGACTAGTATGAAACTACCAAATTATGTGTATACTTGTTCAAAATGATTGAGTTCTTTTATGAAAAAGTGTCACTTAAAATGTTGTGACTTTTCATGAAAAGATATGTCTATTAAATATAACTATTTGTATAGACATGAATATTGGTGAATAGTCATTTGTCATGTTTTGTCAAAGAAGCATTTGGACTATATTGCCTTTATTGACCCGATGAAACTTTGTGCATGGGTAGTTCTATAACAATCAAATTGAAAGTTGTGGAAAGGTCCTTCCAAAAAAGACATTTGACAAGGTGATGACTCTAAACAATGTTTGTATCACACAAAATTGTAAGAAATATGAACAAAATATTTGTGAAAAAAAGCTACCTCGCGGAGACGTTTTCAAACTCAATATTTTTATTTGCTCCTTCTTGCTTGAGTCAAACTGTTTGTGACATGAACACTTGGGGCATGTCAATTACAAAACCTTGTAAGGAAAACTGATCAACTTAGAAGTTTTGTCTAACTATGAGTGCAATAAATAAAAAATGTCAAGTTTGTGTGGAATCTAAGTATGCTGAGCATTCTTATAAATCTGTTGAAAGAAATTCTAATCCCTTAGAGTTGATTTACACTGACATTTGTGATATGAAGTCAACACTATCTCGTGGTGGGAAAAAGTATCTCATAACTTTCATTGACAATTGCATTAGAAACAACTATGTCTATTTGTTGAATGGTAAGGATGAAGCAATAGAAATGTCTAGACAAAATAATATTGAAGTTGAAAATCAGTTGGGAAAAAGATAAGAAGTGGTAGGGATGGATAATATAAATCTCCTTTTGCAGAAATATGTTTGGAAAATGGATTTATGCATCAAACTATTGTCCTATTCACCTAAATCTAATGGAATTGCAGAATGAAGAAAAAATAACCGAACTTTGAAGAACATGATGGTTGCATTACTTATAAGTTCAGGTTTACCACAAGACTTGTGTGGAGGAACTATCCTTACTGCAAAAGGGAACAACAAAAAGTTTTGTCTTTTCAGAAAGAAAGCAATTTTATTTGTTCAAGACACAATCTATTCCATATGAGAAATGGAAAGGAAGGAAATCCAACTTGAAATACTTCAAGGTGTGGGGGGTGTCTAGCCAAAGTCCAAGTTCCCATTCCTAAAAGGACTAAAATAGGGTCTATGATTGTGGACTGTAAAATTAGACTTGAGTAGTCTAGTGAAGGGTCTAAAAGATCTTGGAAAGAAAAAAAGAGAATTTACTTAATAAAGAGATTCAGAGGAGTAGTAAATGTCAAAGGACATCTACTTCCTTCGAATATGATTTTGTAACATTTCTTGTGTCTTCTGTAGACTCATCCTTCTGGAAAGATAGTGTCAATTGTGAGATTGATGCAATCTTGAGCAACCATATTGGAAGTTATTGATCTTCTTCCAGAAAAGAAACCTTTGGGTTCAAAGTGAATCTTCAGAAGGAAAATGAAAGTCGATAGAACTGTTGACAAATATAAAGCAAGACTTTTTGTCAAAGGTTTTAGACAAAAACAAGGTCTTGATCTTGTCGATATATACTCGTCATTAACTAGAATTACATCCATTCGGATGTTAATATTATTAGTTGTGGTATATGACCTCCAAATTCATCAAATGGATGTGAAAACAACTTTTTTAAATGGAGAATCGAAGGATGAAATTTACATGGAACAGCCCGAGGGTTTTGTGGTTCCTGGTAAAGAAAAGAAAGTGTTAGAACTTGTTAAGTCACTTTGTGGACCCAAACAATGACATAAGAAATTTGACCAAACCATGTTGGCAAATGTATTTAAGAATGATGGAAGTGATAAATGTGTTTACATTAAAATCACAAGGTCATTGTTTGTTTGTATATTGATGATATGTTGATCATTAGTAGAGACATTAATGACATAAATGCTACTAAATGTATGCTAGAGAGCAAGATTGATATGAAAGATCTTGGAGTTGCTGATACGATCTTAGATATGAGAATCCTTAGAACTCCATAATGTTTAGCATTGTCACGGTCTCATCGCATCGAAAATGTACTTGACTAGTTCAAATATTTGGATTTCAATATTGTCATGACTCTAATAAACGTGAGCTTTGCATTTTAAATAAGTGAAGGCGAAAGTAACTCACAATTGGATTGTGCTAGAGTATTGGGAAGTATAATGTATATCAAGAAGTGTACACGATCAGATATAGTATGTGCTATTAGTAAACTAGGTCGATTCACGAGTAATCCCAATCAAACTCATTGGATGACAATGAAAAGAGTTTTGGGGTATTTAAAACATACTCAAAACTATGTCTTGCATTGTAACAATATCCAACAGTATTGAAAGGATATAGTGATGCAAATTGGATCATCGGGATCAAATGAAGTAAAATCCACGAGTGGATATGTATTTACTCTTGGTGGAGGAGCAGTCTCTTGGAAATCTTCCAAAAAGACATGTATCACTAGCTCTACAATGATCTCTGAGCTAGGTGCTCTAGATAAGGCCGGTGAATAAGTTGAAAGGCTCCGAAATTTCTTGATAGACATTCTTTTTTGGTCCAAACCTTTGGCATTAATATGCATACACTTTGATAGTCAAGATGCAATAGGTAGGGCATAGAGCATGATGTATAACGGAAAGTCTCATCATATAAGAGATAGACATAATACCATTAGAAAACAACTACTCTCTAGTGGAATTATCACAATTGACTATATAAAGTCAAAGGATACTGTGTCGGATCCACTTACAAAAAGGCCTAACTAGAGAGAAAGTTGAAAGATCATCTAAGGGAATGGGTTTACGACTTAGGAAAAGTCATCATGGCGATAAATCTATCTAGCAGACTGGAGATACCAAGAGCTAGATTCAAGGAGAAAAACAAAGTTGTGACTGACGGTTCAACATTGTCAATCAACTCAATCCATTCTCAGGATGAAGACAATGTTCAGGAACGAGGTTAAAACATTAAGGCTTGTTAATGAGTTAATAAAGCTTAAAGTTTATAATGATTTGCTAATTTTGGCAGACTTGACCAAATAGTGTATCTACGCGATGACACGGTTAGAAATCACCTATGTGAGTGTGAAGTGTAAGCCGCTTCAAAGAGATTATTGTCAAAAGCCTATTCTTTATACACTCACGAAACCAAGAGGTGTTCATGGCTGAAACGAACACAACTGTAAGAACAATAAATGGTAAAGGGTTAATTGTGTGACATATGGTTGTCTAGGTATACACCAAAGCTCGACGGTTCAAAGATATCGCATCTACTGATTGAAAGAGTATATCCGACATATGTTCACTACGGAAAGTCCAAGGGGAAACCTACTTATCCAGATGCAATTAATTCTTGCTTGTAAAGTACACATACTTGTTCGTTTCTTTGTCTTGTAGACATTCCCCATTCATGCGGGGGATTGTTGGGTTTTAAAAGGTATGAATGGAAAATGAAGAGTTACGACTTTTATGAAGAGTTGTGACTTTTATGAAAAGTTGCGACTTTTATGAAGAGTTGTGACTTTTATGAAAAGTTGTGACTTTTATCAAAGGTTGTAACCTTTCCGAAAGATTGTAACTTTTCCAAAGGTTTGTGACCTTTCCGGTAAGGCACAATAAGAACCTTTTCACACTACCCTTGTTTTCTATAAATTGAGGGATTTCCTCTCATTTTAGTTGAATTAATTTTCTGGACTTCTTCTACTACTACTAAATCTAGTATTACAAGTGTATTTTACTGCCGTTGAGTGGTTCGCTGACACCGTGGTTTTAGGTACCGATACACCGGTGAGTAAGATCGTTCTATCCTGTGAGGATATATTCCATTAACCTCGGGTACTTGAGGGGAATAATTTCCTTAAGGGAACACTGTGCATTCAGTGGGCTCGATTTCTTCTTTGAGAAAAATATTTTGTATATTGTTTCTAATATGTTTCTGATTCTATTTTCTCTACTAGTTTTAATTTTTTAGTTTTGAAAATATTCTTTAAACTTTGTTGTTTCTTACCAAGTTCTTCAAAGTTTTGTTCTAAATATCTTAGGAATACAAGATGAACAACACTGCCCACAATTTGTTTGTAAAGTATGTTATCAACCTTCTTCCTAGTTTGATCTTTATGTAACTTCAAACCAAGTTCAACATGAGTGTTAACTGAATTGCAATCCATCATCTGAAATCTATCCATAATTTCCCCTATATATTTCTTTGAGAAATAAAAATTCCTTTATCATATTGTACTACCTCTCTATTCCGAGAAAGTAATGCATCATTCTGAGGTCGTACATTTCAAACTCATCCATCATCGACTTCTTAAATTCTTCAAACATGACAGCACAATTTCTAGTAAAAATAAGATCATCAACATAAAAGCAAATAATGAGCATCTTTCCTTGATCTCCAATCTTAACAACAATGTATGCTCATAAGGACATTTCAAAAAATCAACTTTTAGAAAATATTCCTCAATGTGACTATACCAAACCTGAGGAGCTTGTTTAAGACCATAGAGGGCCTTTTTCAATCTATAAACCTTATGCTCATTTCCAATTTTAACATAACCAGAGGGTTGTTCAACAAATACCACTACAAAATAAACCTGAATTACCATGTGAACCTGGTCCTCGTTATTCATTGAAATTATTGGAAAATGATAGGTTCTTTGATTATATCTGACTTCGAGTCAATCCAATATCTTGTTTCGTATGGGGTTGTGTGCTCATTTTTTGTCAAACTGAAGAGTCATACTTATGAAAATACATGACCTGATTCTCTATTACTTAGCTGGAGATTACTATGATCTGGTAGAAGATGATGATGAAGATATACTCATGAAAGCCTTGAATAGGGAGAACTTGAGAAAAATCATCTAGAGCTTGGTCTTATCAAAACAAACTAATACATTACCATAATTTCCTTAATAATTGGCTAGTAGACTAATAATTTTATGCTTGAGTATGAATATCTACTAACTCAGTCTCAAACTGTTATATGTACACACTCCAGTCACATCTCGAACAATGTTTAGAAGGTATGCAAATGTTATCCCTACTCTTTTACTAACAACATCAAGCAAATCATTGAGGAACATACAAAAGGGGAACATGATGTCTCTGTAATACTCAAATATGTACCATCCTTTTTCAGTGCATGTATTCCTTGAGTATGTGTCAAATATAAGCGCTAGTGAACCTTGTCTACCCTAAAAATCCAATTCTGTTAAAAATCACTAAGAATCCTCTCATTGACAATAAGAATCCTTCAATCTCAAACTACTTAAATTATGAGGACCTCAATCTTCCAGCCATCATTACTTTAATTCAGGGGGAACATAGCCCTACCTCTCACATTTGGACCAGGTTCACAAATTTCAAATTGATATTCCATCTATTTCAAGTGTATAACCAGATATCTCTCATGGGAACAACTCTTTTAGGAACAAACTACTATTAGTGCCTTCATTATTGATAAATTCATTTCTATTGCACCAAAACTTGATGGATATTTTACATATAGTTGGTATTCTTTCGAAAAGTCATCAAGAAAAGACTATCTACAAAAGGACCGTGAATTAATGAATTTTTTATGCAGTTTGACCAGAGCTTAAAAAATAAAATAAAATTTAAAAAAAGAAGAAAAAAAATCTGAAATTTTGGTGTAGTTGAACCAACTTCAAAGAAAGGGAGTTCCATAACTTAGTTGTTGTTAGTCTAATGCTTGCAAATGCTCACTTGGTCTCCTTGAAACTAATTATGATCAACTGATGATGACCTCATGATTGTTCTTAATGACATATCACTTTCTAAGAAAGCTAATGATAATGAAGGAGCTGGTGCACAGTGGGCATATTAAAAAACTATTGATTGTAGTAAACATCCTCTTCCTCCTCACTTTAGTAATCTTCCTCCTAATTCTTATTCTCTTTTTTCTAAACTCTTTGATGTGATTGTGTTTGTAACATACTAGTGATATCATATGTTTTTTATTTAGGGCTTAAATGGGTACATGCTTGCTTATTTTGTTCCTCATTGAAGATCTTGATTATGTATGAGTAAGATGGCTAAAAAACGGTTGATGGCAGTAAACATCCTCTTTCTCCTAAACTTTATTCTCTCTTTTTCCAGACTCTTTAATGTGCTTGTGTATGTCTCATACTTGTGATATCATATGCTTTTGATTTAGGGCTCTAAGGGCTTAAGCGGGTACATGCTTGCTTATTTTGTTCCTCATTGAAGATCTTTATTGTGTGTGCAAGATGGCTAATATCATCATATTAACTTACCTTATTGTTAACAAAAGTGTACTACAAAGTGTTACCCAAGTGGCCATGAGTTAAGATGATATTGCGCTCATTGTATGTTCATAGAGTTCTTTGGTTATTGGTTTTCAATGGTGTCAAAAGGGGGAAGTTATATGATGTGGGTTAGGGACATATTGTGCATAGTTTTTCATCATCAAAAAGGGAGAAATATTGAGGAATAAGAGAACATGATGCTTGTAGTTTTAATTATTGACAAAGTGTTTTGATGTTTGACAAAGTAAACTATGATGGATTGCTAATATCAGTTATATGATATGGGTTAGGGAAATATTGTGCATAGTTTGTCATCATCAAAAAGGGGGAAATTGTTGGGTAATAAGAGAACATGATGTTTGTAGTTTTGATGATTGACAAACTGTTTTGATGTTTGACAAAGTAAACTATGATGCATTGTTGGGGAATAAGAGAACATGATGTTTATAGTTTTGATGTTTGACAAAGTAAACTATGATATTTTTTATCATCATCAAACAAAGGGAAATTGTTGGGAAGTAGGAGAACATAAAAGTAATTTTAATGATTCATAAAGTGAACTTGCTTCACTACTTGTTGTCTTATGTGTACTCTCTCAGGTAAACCAGAACCCAAATGTGAATGCAGACAGCCTGTAAAGATATGGGAGATTGCATCAAAGAATAAAACTAATAAATTGCAGAAATAAAGGAGTGAAAAAGAAATAAAGAAATAGCTGAAATAAAGGAGCAAAGAAAAAAAGAGATAAAGGAGCAAAGAAGGAAAGAAATAAAGGAGTAAAGAAGGAAAAAATTAAGAGTACAATTAAAGTCCAAATAGGAGTCAGTTTCTTTATAGGATGAAACTCCTTTTAAAGAAGAAAATTATAAATTTCCTTATAGGAGGACAAGTTCTATTCGAAGTAAGAGTCCTAGTCTGTGATATACTAGGGCATGGAAATTCTCCGGTATATATATTCCATGAAGACCATCGAAAGCCACACTTATTGCATATTCACGAAAATTATCATTTTGAGAGCAATAACAATTGGAGCAAAACTGCAAAACTTCGTCAGAGCAACACTGGAACAAGGTTCATGAGTAGTGTTCGAGTCTGAATTATTGAAGATTAAAGGTTGATCAATTAAAGGCTAGAGTTATTAGTCTATGTTGAGTTATTCTAGGTTTATTATTTAGTTGCAATAATTTCTAGATTGAAGAACAAGAAGTGGGTTTGACTTCTTGAAGAGTAGTTAGTGAAGTTTGTAACAAGAAGCAAGTTTGACTTCTTGGAAAGTGAGTTTGTGAGAATTGTAACAAGAAGTGGGTTTGACTTCTTGGAGAGTAGAGAAAAAAGTTATAGTTAATCATTGAACATTTTGAGTGAACTATTAAGGTGAGGTACTAGAGTTAATCCCTTTGATTATTGAGTTGTAATCTAAAGTTGCTCTTTGAAGTTGGTGAATGTTGTTGAAAATCCTACAATTTGTAGGTCTTGGTTTTTTATTCCCTTGAGCAAGGAAGTTTTCCACGATAAATGAAGTGTTATTTACTTTCTGTTCTAATACGACTCTAGGAACTAGGTTCCTAGAAATAACTGTTGGTGCATAGTTTCTTTTAATCTCGACCTCTGCTTTGAGATTGATCAGTATTGGCTTTGAAATTCATGCTGAAATCTCTGCCTCCATGATCTCCTATTTGTCTTCCTCTTCCTGTACTTCTACCTCTTCACTTTAGTTGCTGAAAAAAGTATTAGTAGAAGCCCTCAACACTTGCTCCTGAACTCCAGAACTTTTATTCATGAACTAGTAAAACTCATCAAGAGATAGTTCATCTATATCTTTTGACTCTTCAATTGCGCAGACAACTTAATTATATTTTGATTTCATAGAGCGCAAAATCTTCTCATCAATGTCTACATTGTCTATCTTTTCACCTTATAAACGCATCTTGTTGGTTATTTCCATTGTTCTAGCACAATAATTGGTGAAAAATTCTCCTTCCTTAATCTCCAGTGTTTCAAAATCCTTTCTCAAAGCTTGAAGTTGTGCACGCTTCACTCTGGTAAAGCCTTGATACTTCTTCTTCATAGAATCCCAAATATCTTTGGAAGTTTCTTTGCAAAGAATAGCTTTTGGAATGGGACAATCAATTGTCTGAAAGAGATAGCTTTTTGCTTTCAGGTCTTTTAGCTTTCTAGCTTCCAATTCTTCTCTTTGAGCATATGTTAAAGTTGTGACTTCTGGTTGCTGAATTTCAGATTCAATGATCTGCCAGTACTCTTTGGACCGCATGAAATTTTCCATTAACATGCTCCAATGATCACAGTGACCATCAAAGCGTGGAATAGCTATAGTTGCATAAAATTATTTTTCAGTAGCCATTGGGTAATATGAAGAAGAAATATGTGGCTGCCTCATTTGTTTTTTCTCTCACGATAACCTAGCTCTTGATACCAATGTTAGAAGATGAAGAAGAAAAATAAAAGGTACGTAAAAGAGAAAACAATGTATGGAAACTGATGCTTTCATTCATAACTTCAAGCCAATATATAAGCAAACACTTAAAAGTATAGTTCCCCTAAAATAGGGCACATATCAGTCCACAGAAACCAACTTACTCCTAAATTCCTAAAAGAGACATAACACATGACTCCACTAATTCCTATAAATAAAAAAACATATGACTATTGCAACTTAAAAAAGAACACAACTCCTAAAGACTAGGTCAACAACTAGAAGAAAATAATTGTAACGTCTTGGATTTGAACGAACGAAAAAGTTACAGATTTTCATAGTTGGTGTCCCCACCTACGAACTGTAGGTTCTCCTACGAGCCATCGGTGGAAATCATAGGTGGTAGGGTTAAATGATTTTCAAATGGAACTTTCCAGTACTCTTTTAACGGTTCACCAGGACTGTCTTTCATTCCTTTTACGAGTCATACATAGGTCTCGTAGGTGACCCCAGACTTAGAGAATTTTTTAAAGCTTAAAGTTGGACCTACGTGGCCATGCACGGACCGTAGGTTGACCAATGAACCGTACATGGGTCTCATATTTGGGGGTCCAAAAAATTAGTTCCTGAACCCCCTACCTATGGTCGGACGGTCCGTAGTAGGACCTATGGATCGTAGGTCCAACCGTCGATAGAGGTCCAACAATTTTATTTTAAGGACTTTTGGGTCTTTTCCTAATTATTCTAACCCAATACAATGTCGTTTTACCCTCTACCGTAGGCCCTATATAAACATTTAAAACCCCCAAATTACCCAATTGAACTCATTCTCATAGATTCTCAAAGTTGATCAAAGTTCTTCCCCAAATATTTCTCTCTCTAAAGTTTGAAGAAGAAGTCTAGAGGTTCAGGATCAAGTCTCCAAATTCACCATTAATTGTGGGCTTTTGACATTATGGTATGATAGTATTCACTTATGGAATTCTTTCCTCCATAGGGTTCCTAAATTCTCCAATTTTACAAGTTCAAGTCTCCAATTGAAGTTAGGATTTTCTTCCATCACATGGGTTCCTTTAAATGTTGATCCAATTGATTGTTTTATATACTTTTATGCATGAATTAAAGTTACTACATGTTTTTAAGTTGAATTCCCTAGAGCCCATGCATGATTTATGATTTCTAGATTTTTATCATATGATGAAGCTCTTGAACTATGAAAGAGGAATTTATGAAGATTGTTGAGTTTTATAGTGCATCGAAATCAAAGAAGAAAGAAGTGAACGATGATGACGAAGTGAACATTATTGAAGTTAAAACATTGAGCCTTGACCATATCGATAGTGGGCCTGCACAACAGAATGGGAAGACATTTAATCATATAAAAAAATCCAATGATGGCCCAAGTACATATAGATACAAGCATCAATAATTTGTACATACATTAGATATACTTATATACATTATATAGTGTAGTATCTTTCTGTAGTATATTCTAGAATATGTATATGTGTACAAATTAGGTATAGGTCGGTTAGAAAACCTTTTTTTTTATTTACAGTTTAGTCCATTGCAGAATGTACAAAACCGCAGCTTTTGGCTGAAGGAAATATGAAAAAGAAAAATTTCCTACGTCTTTAAATTCTTTATGGTATCAGAGCAGTAACAAATCTCTGAATCAATCACATTCCAACTTTCCCTTGAATCATGACTAATACTGATAATACTTCAACAACAGGGGTGACTCTCCAAACTGGGAATGGAGACTCCAACAATCCCCTTTACCTCCACTCTTCTGATGCTCCAGGGATGAGCCTTGTCAACACTTCCTTTGATGGAAAAGGCTATCAGGGATGGAGGAGATTTGTGCTTATTGCACTTTCAGCCAAGAATAAGTTAAGCTTCATCAATGGAGTCATTCCACAACCCAAGCCTGATGATCAGACCTATCCAGCTTATAGTAGATGTAATGATATGGTCACCACTTGGATCTTTAATTCCTTGTCCAAAGATATTGCAAATTCTGTCATCTATTCAAGAACTGTGAAGGATCTTTGGACAGATCTGGAGCAGAGGTTTGGTCAATCTAATGGAGCGAAATTATATCACCTGCAAAAGGAAATCAATGGATTAACTCAAGGATCTACTGATATTGTAGGATATTTCACCAGGATTAAGAGGCTTTGGGATGAACTTGACTCTCAATTCTCATATTAATTGTCTGTGTGCTTGTACCTGTGAGGGAAAGCAGAAAATAGCCAAACCTTTGGAAGATCAAAGGCTCATCCAGTTCCTTATGGGACTTAATGATGTTTACTCCCAGGCTAGAGGAAACAATCTTATGTTGAATCCTCTACCCGGAATCAACCATGCCTATTCTCTTCTCCTTCAGGATGAGAATCAGAGGGAGGCATATGTGAACCCTCAAATTCCTACTAATTCCTCATCTTTTATGGCAGGTAATCATCATATAGTTGGGCAGAGACCGGCTAAACAAAAATCCAAACCTGTAAATCAGGTTCATGGACAAAGGTCCAGATCTGGAACTAACCAGCCTCAGCGAGGTGGTTTCAAACCAAGAAAGACTAAGTATAATCCTAATGTGAGTTGTACACACTATCTAAAGACAGGACATGTGGAGGATGATTACTATAGGCTCATAGGATATCCTGAAGATTTTGAGTTTATTAATACTAAAGGGAATGTCGCAGATGTGACTGAGGAATATGAAGCCATGGATCACCATTGTAGTGACCTTGATATCAATGACCTCACATAACACCTCATAAGGGGCAAGTCTCACAGATTATAAAGATCTTCAAACAAACACAAGGAGGGGGACATACCACTAACGCCACTCCAAAGATCAATGCTAATGCTATAGCTGGTACTATGACTAAATATATAGGTTCATGTTTAGCTGCTTTCAATAGTAATGTTTGGATCATTGACTCTGGTGCATCTGAACACATGTGTTTTGATGAGAATTCCTTTCATAATTTGATTCCTCTCTCTTGTCCTGTGCATATTAACCTTCCCAACTCCCATAGAGTCACTGTTACACATATAGGCAGTATACATATATTGCGTAATCTAAGATTGAACAATGTTCTTCTTGTCCCTTCTTTTAAGTATAATTTATTGTTTGTGCATAAATTGTGCTTACAATTTAATTGTATTATCTCTTTTAACTCTAATAAGTGTCTCATGCAGGGCCCTACGAGGAGGGCACAAGCTTTTGGTGAATCTAGAGATGGACTCTATCTATTGCAGCCTACCAATTTTAAGTCTAGGGAGTCTAAAACAAATGATGTATCTAATGTTTGTACTAATGGTCATTTCAATTCAGTTCTAGTTTCTTTTTCTTTGACTGCAAATGCACTGTTAGATGTAAAAACTTTGGCATGTAAGACTCGAGCACTTGCCTTTTCAAGCAATGAAGCATCTTAATTTGGTCTCTTTTCCGTCTAGTTTTGATTGTTCTTGTGATATTTGTCCTCTTGCAAGACAAACAAGAACACCTTTCCCTATAAGTTCTATCAAAACCAAGATAATTTTTTAGTTGATTCATATAGACACTTGGGGACCTTACAAGGTTCATACACATGATGGATATAAGTATTTCTTAACTATTGTGGATGATTTTAGCAGGGGCACTTGGACCTTCTTACTCACTCACTGCAAAGACTAATGCTTTTCCAATGCTCAAAAATTTCTTGGCTATGGTTGAAAGACAGTTCAATGTGAAAGTTATGAGGATAAGATCAGACAATGCTCTAGAACTTGGGAAGGGGTCTCTAGAAGCTAGTTACCTAAACTCTCATGGAATTGTTCATGAAACCTCATGTGTTGCTACTCCTCAACAAAATGGAGTTGTCAAGAGAAAGCATAGGTACTTGTTAGAGATTGCCAAAGCTCTTCTTTTTCAGTCCAAACTTCCTACATCGTTCTGGGGAGAATCCATTCTCGCAGCCACACATCTGATCAATAGAATACCTTCTAGGGTCCTCCAAGGGAAAAGCCCGTATCAGTTACTTTTTGGGAAATTGCCTGAATATAGATCCTTGAGAAGTTTCGGATCACTATGTTATGCTTCTACACTACAACATCATAGAAGTAAATTTGATCCTAGGGCTAAACCTTGTGTCTTTCTGGGATATCCACAAGGACAAAAAGGGTACAAATTGTTGGACTTAGAAACCAAAAAGATTTTAGTTTCTAGAGATGTCCACTTTCATGAGACCATTTTTCCTTTTTCTACTTTTTCTCCTATCCCAGAGCCTATTTTTCCTAAGCATGAGTCATCATCTTCAGATTTTACTCCTTCTCCGATCTCAGAATCTCAAGATGTCAGTCATGCTTCATTTCCTTCTCTCTCTGAGTCTGCCTCACCTCCCATCCCTACCCTTGACACCCACTCTTCCCCCTTTCCTACCATTCCTCCCAGGAGATTAGAAAGGACAAGGAAAATACTTGATTATCTAACTGACTTTGTTTGCAATAACATATTTCTTTCAGATGTCACTAGAACTTGTTTTGCAGCGCCTATGCAAGCTTCTACTTTCTCCTTTGGGGCCTTATCTATGCATAATCAACACCTCCTAGGTTCTATCAACACTATCACTGAACCTAAAGGGTATTCCCAAACATGTTTGTATCCTGGTTGGAGGGTTGCTATGGATAGGGAACTCAAAGCTCTCATAGATAACAACATTTGGGAAGAGGTTTCCTTACCTAAAGGACGAAAGGCTCTACCTTGTAAATGGGTATATAAGGTCAAACAACACTCAGATGAAACCATTGAGAGACTGAAGGCAAAACTTGTGATCAGAGGAGACATTCAGAGAGAAGGCATTGATTATAATGAGACCTTCTCCCCTATGATCAAAATGACCACAATCAGGTGCCTCCTAGCCATTGCAGTCAAGAAAGGATGGTCCATTTCCCAACTTGATGTTAATAATGCATTTTTACATGGTGACTTACAAGAGGAAGTCTACATGCAGTTTCCTTTAGGGATGGATAAGCCTAATTCTAACCTTGTATGCAAGCTAAGAAAATCTCTCTATGGTTTAAAACAAGTTTCACGACAATGGTATGCGAAGCTTGCTGGGGCTTTACAATTTAAAGGTTATTTAGCTTCATTGAATGATTATTCCTTATTTTTCAAAAAAGCAAGTTCTTCAATTTCTATAGTTGTTGTTTATGTGGACGATATTCTCATTACTGGGAATGATCCATCAGAATTTATTCAACTTAAGGGATTTTTGAATTCAGAATTTCATATCAAGGACCTGGGAGAACTACATTACATTCTGGGCATGGAGGTATTACGAGAAACTCAAGGTATAATTTTGGGACAGAGAAAATTTACCTTCGAACTCTTGGAGGTGTTTGATTGCTCACATCTGTCGCCTGTTTCTTCACCTCTTGCTCCTTCTGAAAAGCTATCGACTTCTGTTGGTCCTCTCCTGGCAGATCCCACAATGTATCGACGGCTTGTTGATAAGTTTAATTACCTCACTCACACTCGCCCGGACTTGTCTTAAGTTGTGCTTTGTCTTAGCCAATATATGCAAACCCCATGTGTTGGTCATTATATGTAATGACCCTCTTGGTCATTTTTGTGTCTTGCCTTCTGTGTGTCGTTTAGAGCGTTCCTGTAGCGACCCCAAGTCATTTATGACTTGCTGGGACTGACAGTTCGGTCACCTGGTCGTTCGTTTGGTCTTGGTGTGAGTTT
>JAJONQ010005699.1:0-15464 GCA_036250385.1 Solanum microdontum
ATTGAACAGTTAATCTCATATTTTAGTCACAAAATTTTTGTCATTTGTCTCATATTTAATCTCATATTTATCATTTGCCTTCTTACTCAAGGTCTTAAGGTTTCCTTTACTAGTTTCCGCATGACACCTGCTTATTTTAGTACTAACAACCAGAAGCTTCAAATGGGAATTTCACACACTCTACTGACTTGCAAGCAGACACTAAGGGTTGTTTAGAAAGGAGTTGGCAACAACAATCTATGAATCACAGATATACCACAAATGAATTCTAGGAGATTCATGTACTGATATAGCACAAATACAAATTGAGATAGAAGTTAGAATAGAACAACTGAAGTGTACAAAAAGAGCTCATAGTCATAGATAGAGGTATTTATGGATTAGTTATCGGCTGGATTGCTATCAATTAGGTTCAATTGTTTAGTTATTAATCATAGATGAAAATAAAATCAAAACACAAGATATGGAATAGAAAATCAAATTAATTAGAAAACAAGCACCTGCCAACTTCACCTATGATAATGAACTTTTCCTTTTAAGTTGAATTTTCACCAACAGGGGAGAAAATGAAATGAAAACCAGAAGAGCCAACAACTGAATCATGCCCGAAATTGATTCAATTAAATCCAACAATATAATTCTTCTATCCCTTCAATTATTATTTGCACCACCTTTATTCCACCATACAACTTGTTAGTGATATCGTTTGTTTTGGGTCTAGACCCGCAAGGCTATAAAATCGTCGCTAGATTAGTGTCATGAGGTCTTCTAACTTTTATACCTAATAACTCTCATGTGTTTTGTCGATGTGGAGTTCTTATACTAAGGTGGGAAGTGACATAAGCCATCTATTATAATATATATATATATATATATATACATAAATTCTACATTGCCTTTTCAAACCAAACAACGGTTCGTCCTGCTAGTGATATTTTTCGTTCTGCCCTGGATCCACCCAACTTTAAAACGTGCAGCTAAAATGTAAGATCTGCTTACTTATCATGTGTTTTTGTCGATGTGTAGTTCTTATCCTAAGGATATGTGTCACAAACACCCTCTCTTATGGACTCAACGTCCTCGCTGAGGTTCGCCCCACCATTGTTATTTTCCCCAGCACTTGAGATTTGTCAAGACCTAGCAAAGATGTTTGCCTCACCTTATCGGAATTTGGCTAAACTTAGGTTAAATTTAGCTTGCATCGACATAGTTAACACAAAAGTTACTCTAATACCATCTATATATAATTGCCTAACCCACTAGTGATATTGTTCTATCTGGGCATAGACTTGTACAACTTTTAAAGGCATCATTAAAGTACACAGTCTACTTACTTATATATGCTTAACATCTCTCATGCGTTTTGCTTGTATGTTACTTCTTATCCTAAGTTAGGGTGTAACACATACAACCTCTCTCCTGATTTTCCAAAGAAAATTAAATCATTTTTTACTTTAAAAACCATGTGTGAGATGAATTCTTTAATACTTTGATCTAATAAGTGATGCAGTAAAAAATAATTTGAATAAGCGATTCAAAATAAAATAAATATGGGCCTGATAGTTGCTCATACAAACCTGGACTCTATATAAAATAGAACAACTTATCTGCAAAATAGAAGATTTGCGCATTTTGGTCTAGACTTACATTGGACAATAAGCCTCCACCGCTAGAGCCCATCCAAATCAAACTCAATAACTAATTCAAACACAAAGACCCTGCATATTGTTTTTTCACCAACTTAAAAACTACAATTGAAATCAAATAAAAGACCTTGCATACTATTTTTAACCAACAATAGACTGCATAAAAAGTAAATAAGAACTCAAATTGCTATTTTGTTTCCAAGGAAACAAAACTTGACCTTTTTCACATTCATTGAAGATTCTGATCATGGAGTTTCCTCCCCTTATTCTCCTCTTTCTTCTTATTCTCCTTCTTCATCATCATCATCTTCATCTTCTTCTTCTTCCTCCTCGTCCTCCTCTAGTTTATCATGATATTCTCGATAGTGATGCTGCCAGTAGAGCAAATTTAATTGCCTACTAAACTGATAATTCTCACATGTCATTCCCAAATGCAAGCATTTACAATTGACACAGAAAAGTCTCCAACACTCAGGACATGCCCTAATAAGAAATTCCCTTAGATCATCAACCAGTGTACCCATACAATCCATAAAAGGGAAATCAATAACAATTGGCGAAGCCAGAACATCCGTTAGTCGAATGACATCTCTTACTCGCATAAGGAAATCAACCGGCATTATTGAATCGATATCTAAAATTCCATTGCAATCAGAAGCAGGGCGCTTCATAGAAATCATCTTATGGATATCCTTATTAAATTTTTTGCCTATATAATTTTGTATGCATTCTTCACAATAACGATGATTGTAATTCATGCCCCACATCATTGTGTTTGGCAGCGAAAACACATTTTTACAAATTTGACAAAAAGTACATGAAGATTCCCCCTTTTTAGAAGTTTTTTTTCTTTAGGTTAAGTGAATTAGGAATAACAGAATACTTGATTTCTACAGGTTTTTTACCACCACCATGATTAGAGCTTGATTTCAAGATTTCCTGAATGAAACTGAGCTAAGTACAAGAGAATTTGTTGCAGCTCGATATCATTATCTCCGCTCTCGTAACCATCTGTATTTTTTGTGAAAGCGACGACAACAGAATTCAGCAAGGTGGGATCAACTTCGATTTCGCCAGAGTCCAAAATTTGTAAATCTCTTGATTCCATTCCAACTTGATATTGCCATCAATGGGACCTTATATTTCTTTCCCAATATATGCATATATGTCATATATATACTATTTTTTTCAGGTTCTTGTATTTATATTACTTTTAGGGTTTAGAATTAATTTGGATTATACCAAATTTGAAATAAATTAACGCAATATGCACAATTTGGTATGATGTGTCGAAAGACGTGTCGGCCAAGTGAAATAGTCAATAAGACCATGCCACACGTTGAAATTGATAAAATGTGTCTAATCAAATTAAACATGTATGGAAACGCGCATCGTGTACAACTGATGTGTTTGAACTATTAAAAAACATAAACTAAAATTTGATTAGTCAAAACAAATCACCCTAATCACAATAGTTCTCACTCAATAAAACTAAGATGTTCAAACCAATCAAATATCATCATCCAAATTCAGTGTAATCAATCAAAAACAAGGACCTCGTCACATTTGTTTCTTCCCAACACAAGTGACATGTTTCATCCAATCGAAAATTATCATATCAATCAAAATACGGGCTAAAAAAGTTGTTCTGATCATATATGTTCAACCCTAGCAGAGGTGGCATATTCTAGTTAATCAAATATCGTCATGAGAGTTTCAATTTGATTGGTCGAGAAGAGTTTGTCATCTCTTCCATCTTGACACAAGTGACATTCTTGAGTCAATCAATATCATCATGTCGACTTCAATATGGTTAAAAAGAGTTTGTCCTTGTAACAATTCTTCCAACCTACAACTATAATAACGATTTTCATAATTTAACAAGGCAAATGATTCTCATGGATGAAATGTTATAAGTTCTCTATGAAGATCAAGAACGAAGGCAAACTAAATATCTAGGCATTCAAAATAAATCTAATGAAGTCATATCAAATACCAGGGTGTTCAAAAATCATATTCACTTATTTTTGTCCATCAAATTATTTTTGATGAATCAGGTTCAAATCCAACATAAATTCGAAATTAAAAACAAATATCCTTAAAATTATATTCAAAGAGAAGGATAAGTGGACTATTAGAGACTATAACACCAATTATTCTTAAACACAATACCATAAATATTTCTCATTCTTATTATTTACTTGGCATGAACTTTATTGTCTATCACTCGTTCCTTTTTCGCCAATTATGAAGATTGTTATGTTCTCATACTTTATGTTAAGTAACTTCGTTGACTTGAGAAAGTAACATTCCCAATAGAAAAAGTAAAGGTAAAGCAAAACCACAACTACCATATGCCTTGTTAGAAAAATAGATGAAAATTCTATCGAGAAAAAAAGGGAAATAATGAAGTGAACAAAAAAGGAGTTATGCTACAGATTTATAAGTAAAGGAAAGTTAATAATGATCACTCGAATTATCATTTTAATTTAAGAGAAAAAAGTACAAACATCTAAGAAGTAAATAAACTTTAAAAGGAATAATAATTTTCTGAACTAATTGCAATATGTGAAGCCTTGAAATCGATCATGAAAAGCACAAGGTGCATGCATGAAAAAAAACTTGAGCGACCATAATGGGGTTTTAGTTAAGGTGAAGAACAAATATGTTGAGAGTTGTGGTCCATTCCACAGCGGTAGCAAAAATCATGTTCACACTTGCCATACATTCAAAATTTTCTCAACTGGATATTCAATAAATACTATGTAGATTGTTAGTTCAATGTGCATATTGTTTCTTGCCTTATTTCCCAAAACCACTAGCACAACTCTATTGGAGTATCAATTCTTTGTTACAATCTTCATCATATTGTAACACAAAAAGAGCAATTTGACATTCCAACTATAGTTATTACTCTACTTTTAAGTTATCATGTAGAGACATGTTATGAATCAACTACTCCCTACGTTGAGTTTTTTCTTGTCCTGTGTGTAAATGATAAATATATACACTTTTTAACATACATTAAGAGAAAAATATATACATTTTTCATTGTTTACCACATCAATTATCTAGCCAGTTTGGTCTCTATGTAATAAATATTTAAGAAGAAGATGATCGAAGATTCAAGCTATTTTCCATATGTTTCCACTTTTGTTGTTTTAGTTTATCTCCTTTTTGTTGGTCTGAATTGTATGCCTTGTAGTGTTGAGAAGAAGTTGGGCCTATTTGGCCAATGTACTCCATAAGAAATTACATATCTATTAATAATAGGAAAAGCTACCTACTAAGACATACTTTACTACCATATATACATATTTTGCCTCTACTTTAAAAATATTTCATATAATACCACTTTTTAATAACTATACCATATATTTTAAAAAGTTAAACCAGATACACAATCCCTTTAAATATGGTATTTAATAATTATCTTAAAATTACATCTCCTTAATTAGTGGGACATTAACAATTCAAATTAATTTCTCTCTCCAATTCTGCGTTTCCCTCATCCCCAATGCCATAACATGTTTGTATCTCATTCCCACTCCCCCACGTAATTCTCACACATCCCACATTACTCCTTCTTCATTAACCATCTCAAAACACATTTTGAATGTACTAAATTCATATCCAACTCTACATAATCAACATTAGTTAAAGCAGCAAAGTAAGATTATTCCTATTGTATAGTTGTTTCAACCGTATCATGTATCTGAATCAGAGTTGGATACAATGTATGCATTTCTGCACCTTTAAAATATCTTTACTTATTAGTTATGATTTTTCATATTACTAATTTAATATTCATTTGTCAGGGACTATAGATTATATACAGCTGCATATGCTGAGTATCTTACTGATGGACTGCAGATACCATCGGCAAATTTTGATGTCAATCTACATTGTTTGAGATATGGTGCACTTTTATGGAATTATGAGAATCAAAACCCTCAGCTGGTTCAGTTAGCGATAAAAAAAGAACTTCAGATGACATTGAAAAGATTAATATAGATTAGTCATCTGAAGTTCTTTTTTTTAGATTTCCCCTTTCTTAAACTTGCTAAGCCTCCTCTTGAACGCATTCATGTAATTAATGTCTACTCCAAAGTCACGTTTAACATCTTCCTGAATGTCCGTTGGAGTATGCTTTCTTTATGATTCTCCTATTTTGGAGCAACTATTCTAGCTATTAAACCAACAGTTTCTTGACGATGTGACAACACTTTATCCTTTTACGGACATATGTGATCGTTATTGAAAGATCTCACTCCAAAAATAATTATTTTATTCATAACATGATGATTTGAATATCCATTGACCTCAGACATACAACTCAAAAAATAACTGCACACAAAGGCGTTACAATAGCTGAGGCTACCAGATACATGCTTAAATACATAAGATACAAATTAATGAAACTGAACACTTTCATGAATTCACTATAACGCTACTTACAACAAACCTGGGATACATGCCCAACTAATCATTTATGCTACCCAAATTATCGCTCATTCGAGATACTTATTATTTATACGAGATACACACTATAAAATCTCTAGACATCTTTCTCATGTATATATACTACATTATTTTTCAGGGATAACTGTGTAACAAAGTATACACAAAATTCATTACTCTTAAAACATGAGGTCGTTTAGTTATCCGAGATACACTTTAAAGTTATGGCACATTTATTTTCATGTATTTGCTCAACATTATTATATTAGATACACGCTTAATAAGATATACATGCTTTAAACTTTATCACTTTTAAACATTAGATTGTTACTTTTAATAATGTGGTATAAATTATTTGTCTGAGATACATATTATTTGTTCGAGATACACACTATAGAAATATGACTCTTGAAGATTAGATCATTACTTTTAAGAATGACCATGTTATGAAATTAACATACACGATAAAAACACATTTAACATTACATCTACTTTCATCAATATTCTGACACATTTTCATCGTGTTTCTAAGATACACAAAAAAAGATACAGCAACCAAAATAACAAACATGACTAGCCTCTTCTTGTCAGATCTTGCAACATTGTATTGGAATTGATTGTCTATGACATAGTTTTGCATAACAACCATAATAGTCTTCTTCTACTTGTACACTACTTGACTTTAACAAATTTGTGACTACAGTCACCAATAACATGATTCGATTTAGTATTCAAAACACATAACACATCTACACTACGATTCTCTGGAAGAACTGCGGCAGATACAATCATGTCGTCATCCCCAACTTGAACAATTGATGTATCTGGCTCAAACACAATTTCATCATTAATGCTACATCCAAAATTGTGATCTTTTGTTGTTATGCACAATGGATACAACCCGCAATTTGTTTGACATCTTTTCAATTCCATAAAAAAGCTCATGTCCATCTCGTTTTAGATTTTCATTGGAGTTAGTTTACCTTCGTGTACCTGATGTCCATCCTTTTTTGAGTACAATTTGTTTTGAAATACCATCTACTAGATCGTTGTAGTTTGCATTAGCTCTCAAAAGTATTCCATCAATTCTATAATTTTCATATTCAATTTCAGAGGCCCAAGAACCCGAATGTCTCAACAAATTTGAAAAAAGAGATCTCGAAAATTTTAAGATTCAAAAAATGAATTGATGAAGAAGATGAAGTTCTCACTTTTAGATTACTAATTTTTGTGATGTCAGTTGATACAATGGATCCAATAATTACGTTTTGGTTGTTGAGTTTCCATAACTTACTCCTGTAATTAAGGGATTAAGTTACAACAATTAATTCAAATTAATTAAAACATGTATCACGTCCTTTGAATTCTAATAGAGTCATGTATCTTACGACTTATTAAACATGTATCTTATAAATGCAAAATGGTATAAGATGTAATATTGAAAACTAGTGGGATTTATGTAGCTACAAATTATTACTAACAACAATTCAACGAGAGAAAGATTAACGAATGAGAAAAATACCAGCAAGTTAGTTGCAAGCAGCCATCTCTCTTTTCAACATAACACTTGCACTTTGGACATCTCCTCCATTTCTTGTTCTTAGCAATTCCCATCAGCATCACATCGCCCTTCCCTCTATTGTTTGATCTTCCCAAACGCTGAAAATCCTTACACTCCAATCCCTCATGCCACGAGACATTACACTGAGCACATAACAATTGATGACAATTAGGACACTCAGAGTCAACCACATTATCACTCACTCCTATCATCAACCAACATAGCTGAACAGTCCTGATGAGGACAATACTAAATCATCGAACCCGAAAACAGAGCATTATTTTCCAATTGATCCAACACTTCCTTAGGAACAATTTCTCTCTAAAACTTTGGTTTAATTATGGCCTTACAAGCTCATCTTACATAGCTAGATTTGTCAGACATGGAAAAACTTGTATCTCTTCCAAGCAGCATTGGCATGTTGAAAGGTTTGGTAAAGCTAGATGTCTCGTTCTGCTCAAAACTTGGAAGCTTGCCACAAGAGATAGGTGATTTAGAGAACTTGGTGAAACTTGATGCCAGCGATACTCAAATTTCACAACCTCCATCTTCAATTATCCTCTTAAACAATCTTATATTCTTGAGTATTGAAGGACTATGTTTAGAAGATGGTGAGTACTTTGTATTCCCTCGGGTGAATGAAGGATTACGCTCATTGAAAATTCTGAATCTCAAATTTTTCAATATAATAGATGGAGGAATTCCGCAAGACATTGGATGCTTATCATCTTTGAAAGAATTGCATCTCAGTTGAAATGATAGCCCAACTTGGTGCTCTTCAAATCTTGTACTTAACATATTGCGAGAGGCTTACATAGCTGCCAAAATTTCCAAAGCAATTAAATACAACATTTGCAGATTGGAGAAATGAAAATTGGTACGTATATGATAACTTCTTGGGATTTGTTGTATGTTAATGTGGCGAATTGATATATATCACAGCTCACTTGATTCCCTTATGTGATGATGGAATGTCGGGTATCACCCAAACATTTTCCTTATTTAACCATTCATACGGTTATCCTAAGATTTATTTTTTCTTGGTACCTTTTGTTAGCTTATGGGATACATCTACGGCAAATGGGAAAAGACCAAATGACTATGGGATTATTACGTTATGTTTCTCCGGAGAAATGAAGAAGTATGGATTACGTTTGTTGTATAAAGATGATACTGAGCTTGACAGGAGTTGATCCTCTTCTCAGAAACATTCCATTCTAATATTCTTGGAGAGTCGCGAGCCTCTTCAGCTAATAAATATAGGTATTTCTATTATTTGTGTTGTCTCTATTTATTTATATAACGCTCTCCATCTATTAGCTGCAATGTCTTCTTCCAAAACCAATAAATTTCTTTTGTCACGAGCTTGTATTATATTTTTTCTTTGCTTGTATTTTTGCTATATTTTCCTATTAATGTTGTAGTTGAATTATTACAACCATATCAAAGATGATTCTAATTTTAGCTAAAAAAAAAAGACCAGAGTGGTGAAAAATCTGATTAAGTCTTCTTCTAGTGATGAATTTGAACAAAAATCATTAATGGGCGAGTAATTTGTATGTATCAAAAAGAGGAAAAGTGAGGCAAACCAACAGAAAATTGGTTTTTTTGTAACTTGCATCCTATCAAAGTTCAGGGAAAAGATGAAACAATTGAAGATGCAGCGCAATGTGAGATAGTGGAAGAAGCTGGAGTATGAGGCATGTGAAGTTGAGGTTCGTTCTCCTTCGTTATCTCTTTATGTGCTTCATAGTTAAGAAATAAATTTACTTAGAAGCACTTTTCTCTCAAAACAGTTTGCACTAATTAAGGATTAAATCTGATGTTGTGGTCACTCCTTTTAGGGTTACTTTTGTAGTGCAAATTGAGAAGAGGAAGCTGGTACTTTAAGAAAAGAACCAGTGACACTTCTTTGAAGGGAACATATACTTCCTCTGCCTAAGAAAGAGATTCCTGAAAGAACATGGATATGCACTAATTTGCTCTTTTTAAATTTCATTTCGCACTATAATCACATCTTCTTATCCTAAGGAGATGTGTCACAAACACCCTCTCTTATGGACTCAACATCCTCGCTAAGGTTTGCCCAACCATTGTGATTTTCACCACCACTTGAGATTTGTCAAGACCTAGCAAAGATGCCTCACCTTATCGGAATTTGGCTAACTCAGGTTAACTTTAGCTTGCATCGACACAGTTAACACAAAAATTACTCTAATACAATCTGTAATTGCCTAACCCACTAGTAATATTGTTCTATCTAGGCATAGACCTGCAAAACTTTTAAAGGCATCATTAAAGTACAAGGTCTACTTATACATATTTAATATCTCTCTTGCGTTTCGCTTAAATGATACTTCTTATCCTAAGTTAGAGTGTAACATGTACAACCTCTCTCCTGATCTTCCAAAGCAAATTAAATCATTTTTTACTTTAAAACGAAGTGTTAGATGAATTCTTTAATACTTTGATCGAATAAGTGATGTAGTAAAAAATAATTTGAACAAGCCATTTAGAATAAAAGAAATATGAGCCTGATAGTTGGTCATACGAACCTGGACTCTATATAAAATAGAACAACTTGTCTGCAAAATAGAAGATTTACGCATTTTGGTCTAGACTGACATTGGACAATAGGCCTCCACCGCTAGAACCCATCCAAATCAGATTAAATAACTAATTCAAACATAAAGACCCTGCATATTGTTTATTCACCAACTTAACAACTTCAATTGAAATCAAATAAAAGACCCTGCATATAATGTAAATAAGAATTCAAATTGCTATTTTGTTTCCAAGGAAACAAAACTTGAACTTTTTCACATTCATTGAAGTTTCAGATCATGTAGTTTCCTCCCTTTTTCCTCCGCTTTCTTGTTCTTCTTCTCCTTCATCATCATCATCATCATCTTCATCTTCTTCTTCTTCCTCCTCATCCTCCTCTATTTCATCATGATATCCTCCATAATGATGCTGCCAGGAAAACAAATTTAATTGCCTACTAAATTGATAATTCTCACATGTCATTCCCAAATGCAAACATTTACAATTGGCAAAGAAAAGTCTCCAACACTCGGGACATTCCCTAATTGGATATTCCCTTAGATCATCAACTAGTGTACCCATACAATCCATAAAAGGGCAATCGATAACTATTGGTGCAGCCAGGACTTCCATTAGTTAAATGGCATCTCTTACTCGCATAAGGAAATCAACTGGCATTATTGAATCTATATCTAAAATTCCATTGCCATCAGAAGCAGGGCACTTCATAGAAACAATATCATGGATATCCTTATTAATTTTTTTTCCTATATAATTTTGTATGCATTCTTCACAATAACGATGATTGTAATTGGTGCCCCGCATTATTTTGTTTGGCAACGGAAACACATTTTTACAAATTTCACAAAAAAGTACATGAAGATTCCCCCTTTTTAGAAGTACTTTTCTTTAGGTTAAGTGAATTTCAAATAACATAATGCTCAATTTCTACAGGTTTTTCCCAACACCATGATTAGAGCTTGATTCCAAGTTCTTACTTGAATGAAACTGAGTTGAGTAGAAGAGAATTTATTGCAACTCGGTATCATTATCTCCACTTTTGTAAATGTTTTTAATTTTGATGATAGCAGTGCCAACAGAGTTTAGAAAAGTGGGATCAACTTCGATTTGGCCGGAGTTCAAGATTTGCAAATATGCTGATTGTATTTCAACTTGATTCTACCATCAATAGGACCCTATATTTCTTTCCCAATATGTTGTATATATATTTTTTCCAGGTTCTTGTATTTATTTTACATTTTAGGGTTTAGAATTAATTTGGACTATACCAAATTTGAAATAAATTAATGCAATATGCACAATATGTATCACTTTCAACGCGTGACATTGTCTTACCAAATTGCGCATATTGCATTAATTTATTTCAAATTTGGTATAATCCAAATTCATTCTAAACCCTAAAATGTAGAATAAATACAAGAACCTGAAAAAAAAATAGTATATATATACAACATATATGCATATATAGAGAAAGAAATATAGGGTCCCATTGACGGCAAAATCAAGTTGAAATCGAATCAACAGATTTGCAAATCTTGCACTCCGGCGAAATTGAAGTTGATCCCACCTTGTTGAATTCTACTGTCATCGCTATCACCGAAAATATAAATGGTTACGAGAGGGGAGATATTGATATCGATATGCAACAAATTCTCTTCTACTAAGCTCAATTTCATTCAGGTAAGAACTTGGAATCAAGCTCTAATCACGGTGTTGGTAAAACACCTGTTGAAATTAAGTATTTTGTCATTCCAAATTCACTTAACCTAAAGAAAAGTACTTCTAAAAAGGGGGAATCTTCATGTACTTTTTGTGAAATTTGTAAAAATGTGTTTCCTCTGCCGAACAAAATGATGCAGGGTACCAATTACAATCATCGTTATTGTGAAGAATGCATTCAAAATTATATAGGCAAAAAAATTAATAAGGATATCCATGAGATAATTTCTAAGAAGTACCCTGCTTCTGATTGCAATTGAATTTTAGATATCGATTCAATAATGCCGGTTGATTTCCTTATACGAGTAAGAGATGCCATTCGACTAACAAAAGTTCTGCCTTCAACAATAGTTATTGATTGCCCTTTTATGGATTGTATGGGTACACTAGTTGATGGTCTAAGGGAATGTCCGATTAGGGCTTGTCTTCAGTGTTGGAGACTTTTTTGTGTCAATCTTAAATGCTTGCATTTGGGAATGATATGTGAGAATTATAAGTTTAATAGGCAATTAAATTTGCTCTACTAGCAGCATCATTATGAAGGATATCATGATGAACTAGAGGAGGAAATTTCATCAATTAAACTAGGATTAGCCATGGAAAACATATAATATCATCTTAATAGCATGATTCAATACTATATCAATCATAAACAAGTACTATCCACTCAATTGGAATCATACTCAACTTAACCCACAATATTGGAAGGAACCCTAACTTGAATTGAGGATTCATCTTCACAATTGGGGGAATTCTAGGGGACTCCCTAGATGGAAGAATCCATGGATGAATAAGCTATCATACCTAGGATACAAAGCCCTTACAAAGCTTGGAAGATTGGAGGAATTTGACCTAGCTTGATTCTCTTCTTCTTCTTCTTCTAGAGAGAGAATTTTTGAGAAGATGAACTTTGGGATCTTCTGGGGTTTTGGAAATAATGACTTAACTGGGGTGGTTAAAGGCTTAAAATAGTTTATATAGGGGTATAAAGTCTATACAAAATTACCCCACTTAATACTAACTAAAAAAGGAATGTCCTAATTTGCCCTCACTTAGGTAGCATGGTGCTAGACACAACGACAGGGGTCACAAGCCGTGGTCCACACCACTGACTGTGGTCCTTCTCGTGGTCCATGGTCCAATATCTAGGACACAAGGACTTGTCCCCCACAAGTCAAAGGCATAACCACGAGCCTTCCCAGGGGTCGTGGTCTTCACCACTGACCATGAAGTGGCTCGTGGTGATGTGCAAACTTTAGGCAGACTTTAGGGAGATAGTGCTCAAGCTCCACGACCAGTCCACATGTCGGGGTACTCTCCACTAGCTATGGTGGTGGTCGTGAAGATGAGGCAATGCTTGCCAAGGTTGGGGAAGCCTTGGCCCATGGCTTGGGCCTTGCCCCTTTGCCTTTGCTCTTTCCCTCTAGTCTAGACTTGTTGCACCCTCACTTAGCCCTAGGTGGCCTACTAAACTATCGGGTGTTACAGGACGAGGAGTAAGAAGAATAAGATGAAGATGATGATGATGAAGAAGAAGAAAAAGAAGAAAAAGAAGAAAGAGGATGAGAAGGGGAGGAAACTCGATGATCATAAACTTTTAGGTATGCAAACCTTTCAACCTAGAATCATTCTATGTGAGAGAACGTTTCATATCATATCATATTCCTGCATAAGTGTGTGTGAGAGAATTGTCTTTCACATCACAACAACATATCATAATCATAGACACTTCACTCTCAAAGTGTTCATAAGGCATGTACACAACTTTCATAAAACATGCATAATATCATGTCTTGCCCTTTCAAGGGTCAAGGCTTATATCAAATCAACAGATATAGTATTACTACATTAGACATGGATACTATCATAACTCAAGTGATTCTATCACTTCATACAATCTATCATTCATAAGGTAGGTTAGGTAGGTAAAGGCTTTCCACCATAATTCTATCCATTAATCTTCTATTCTCATATAGACTTTACTCTCAAATCCTTAACATACATAATTCACCTTATTAGCTTTACCTTCAAAACCCTAGAAGTCAACATTCATGATTACAAGCCCTACTCTCAAGCTTTTACTTCTTAGAATCATCATACATATCTAGACTTCAAGGCATTCTAATCACATGCTTAATTATTAAGTGATTCTAGTTATACATCATCATAAAGGTTCAACTTAAAGCCTTACTATGATCCATCATATATACTATAATCTAATCCAATTCATGTCTACATGCTTTTATTCTTGAACAATTACTAAAGACATCATAAATTCTAAAAGATCATCTCTAAGTCTTCAATTTCCCTCTTTAAGGAACAAACCCACATTACTCTAATTTCATCAATTAAACTAGGGTTAGCCATGGAAAACATAAAATGTCATCTTAATAGCATGATTCAATACTAAATCAATCATAGGCAAGTACTATCCACACAATTGGAATCATACTCAACTTAAACCCACAATATTGGAAGAACCCTAACTTGAATTGGGTACTCATATTCACAATTGGGGGGATTCTAGGGGACTCCATAGATGGAAGAATCCATGTATGAATAAAATATCATACCTTGGAGACAAAGCCCTCACAAATCTTGGAATATTTGAGGAACTTGACCTAGCTTGATTCTCTTCTTCTTCTTTTTACTTGAGTTTTCTAGAGAGAGAATTTTTGAGAAGATGAACTTTGGGATTTTTTGGGATTTTGGAAATAATGGCTTAATAGGGCTGGTTAAAGGCTTAAAATAGTTTATATAGGTGTATAAAGTCACAAAATTACCCCACTAAATACTAACTAAAGAGGAATTTCCTAATTTGCCATCACTTAGGCAGCATGGTGACAGGCACCACGATAGGGCTCATGAGCCGTGGTCCACACCACTGGCTGTGGTCCTGCTCTTGGTCCATGGTCCAGTATCTAGGACACAAGGACTTGACCCCCACAAGTCTAAGGCATGACCATGAGCCTTCCCACCGGTCGTGGTCTTCACCACTGACCGTGAAGTGGCTCGTGGTAATGTGCTAACTTTAGGGAGCCTTTGGGGAGCTAATGCCAAAGCTCCACGGACCACTCCACGAGCCGTGATCCTCACCACTGGCCATGGTGGTGGTCATGAAGATGAGGCAGTTCTTGCTAAGGTTGGGGCAGGTTTGGCCCTTGCTTGGGCCTTGCCCTTTTGCTTTGGCTCTTGTCCTCTAGTCTAGACTTGTTGCACCCTCACTTATCCCTAGGTGGCATACTAGACTACGGGGTGTTACAGGACGAGGAGTAAGAAGACGAAGATAAAGATGATGATGATGATGATGATGTGATGATGATGATGAAGGAGAAGAAGAAGAAAGAGGAGAAGATGGGGAGGAAACTCCATGATCAGAAACTTCAATGAATATGAAAAAGTTCAAGTTTTGTTAAAATAGCAATTTGAATTCTTATTTACTTTATATGCAGTCTAGTGTTGGTTAAAAAATAGTATGCAGGGTCTTTTATTTGATTTCAATTGTAGTTGTT
>JAJONQ010005701.1:0-13251 GCA_036250385.1 Solanum microdontum
ATGAATCAAAGGGGTCAAGGGATGTACGTCAGAAAAAATCAATAAAAAGGCAAGATATTATCCCTCAATTCTTACTAATTTTCATCTTCTTCTTTGTTCTTGTAAAAAAAAAAAAAAAACCCAACAATTTTAGAGGTTGAGAAGTATTGAGAGGCTAGAAGTGTTGGAGTCTAGAATTCGTTTGCCATTCAAATCCAACTTCGCTAACCATCTCACCGCCTCTTCTTGTTAGGTTTTAATGCGTTTTAACGCACAATCTTTATATATCATTGTTTTTAGACACATATATTATTATCTTAGAATGTAAATAGTTTAGATTTAGCATTCAAATATTCTTGAGTTATTTCTTCTTTATGTAAAGAGAGAATTGATTTGTCTTTAATTTACTTATTCTCCAACACATAAATAAAAAGATTATCGAAGGACGTGAAAATTAAAATTGTTTATAGAGCATTTTTTTCTCCATCAATGCCATTAGTAAGACTTAAGAGAGTAGTTAAGAAAAGGCAAAGAGAGATGGTTGCAAATTTGATTGCACGAAAGTTTGTCTTTTATTTACTTTGTGACCTGTGACATAGTTTTACAAAGTCAGAAGCTTTATTATAGTTGGTATCTCAAGTGTCAATAGGTTTCTGTTTTCATTTTATTTATTACTTTTGGTAATGTTTATAAATGCACATTTATTTCACATTCTCAATCAGTTTTCTCTAATTAACATTTGTATTTATAACACTCCTTTTGTATTCAATATTTTTGGTCACCTACAGCTTTACACACTTAGACTATTCGGAAAAATGAACTTATACTTTCCACAGTTACGTTTTTTATTACTCATTATAGTAATATATATTCAAAATGAGTCTACACAAATTAACATGGGGTACAGTACTAATATTATTAAAAGTGGGAAGCTCCAAATGACAAAGTTGAATTACCATTTTATCTCTATACTAAATAAAATTGTTATAAAAATATAATTAATTAATTATTAAATAATTATTATATCTTCTTATTCTAAGTATTAAAGTGGGAAGATGTTAAGTCAAAAGTTGATAATAATAATAATAATAATTTAAAAAAAATACCAATTGAACATTGATGGACTCATTATCCTTTATCTATACATTATTTCTAATGTTTTTGTACTGCCCAAATAGGAGTAGTAAATTTGTACAGTCTATGCAATTGGGTAGGGCAGATGTGGGGCAAGACGCGGGGGTGGGGGGGAATATAACTTAATGAGAAAATGAATATTTTTATGAATTTTATTTTTAGTATCAAATTTAATTTATTTTTAAAAAGAAAATATTAAAAAATTTATGTGGGGCAAGTCTATGCTATGTGAGGTGGGGCGAATTAAAAATGAAAAATATTGTTATGCGGTGTATGCGATTTTAAATTTTGTGTGGATTAAGCTCAACCTACCCCATCCGACACTCGTCCGGCCACATTGTCATCTCTAGAAGGGGGGGAGGTAATCTGATATGCCTCTCTTTTCTCAATCTTTTTTTTTTTTACAAAAAATCCTATTTATTTGATTTATAAGTAAATCTAAAAATTACTCTATAATAATAGTTTCCACTATTGACTTGACACATGGATTAAGAAACAATAAATAAAATAGACTCAAAATGGTAAATTATTCATTGATTTTATAAACTAGATAAGTATTATTGAATATCCCAAAATAATATAGTAAGAAGTAAAGATGGACGGAGAGAGTATTTCTTAATTACATTCTCTTAATTATCCATCTCTTTTTTGGTTCAGAAAATCCAATAATCTTGACACTAATTTAGTGATTTGGTGATCATTTATTATGCAATAAAATAACATAACATAAAGAATAAAAGGTCAAATATTTATTCAAATAAGATAACGGAAGGATTTAAGATATTTTATGGTATTCTTTTATTTTGTTTGCTCTATCCAAGGTTATTCTTTTCATTTAATATTAGAATGCCTTTATATCATTATTGTAATATTAGATTCACATTTTTATTTAACTCGATGAACAATGCTCTTGAATGTTCATTTGTTTGCGGGATGGAGTATCGATAAGAGCTCAAGAAATTATTCATTGATTCTTTGTTAAAAAAAAAAAGAATCCATTTATTTTTTATGATTACTATAGTATTAGATTCATGCTTTAGTTTGGCGAGGAAGAATCTTGAATATGTCAGTAAATTAGCATAAAATTTGAAGATTTTCTAACCTGAAGTTACAAATTGTTACTTTATGTATGTTTAAATTTTTATTTTATAGCTCAATGAAATTTCAATAATAAATTTTCCATTTAAAGTAAATCATATGCGATATAAAATTTATATTAAGTATTTTGGGTTAAACATGCCGCGCACATTTTCAAGACTAGTACTTATACTAAATACAAATGCCTGGGCAAGTCGGTAAGACTGTGTCCAATATATATTACTTTATTTATTTTAATTTATGCGACACAGATAGAATTAGGAGAGTCAATTGAATTTTTAAATATTCGTTTGTTGTTAAATATTTTTATAATATTTTAATGTACTTTTCAAATAATATATGTGCCACATGTAATATTTTGATTGTTAATCAATTTTTAACATATTTTTAAAAATATTTTAAGTTGTTAATTATGGTGATTTATGTGTCATATGTGAAATTTTGAGAGTTAATCAAATTTTAAATATTTTTTACATATTTAAGTTGTTAATTGTTGTGATTTAGGGTACTTTTAATGTAATTTTCAAATAATATATGTTACCCCCTTTGTCTCAACTTATGTCGCATAGTTGAAATTTCAAAAATTAATCAAATTTTTAATATATTTTTAAAACATTCTAAGTTGTTAATTATTGTGATTTAGAGTACTTTGAACTTAACTTTCAAATAATATATGTTACTCTCTCAGCCTCAATTTATGTGGCATAAATGAAATTTTGATAGTAATAATAAAATTAAGACAAATAAATTAAAATAGAGAAAACATTAAATATAAATAGAGGAAATTACTAAATATAAAATAGAGGAAATTAGTACATATAAAATAGAGGAAATTACTAAATATAAAATAGAGGAAATTAGTACATATAAAATAGAGGAAATTTGAGGAGAAGGGCGGATCGGTCAACTAACCGACTGATCCTAAGTTCCTCAAATTCACTTTTATATATGTACCCTCTCTATCTCAATTTATGTGGCATAAGCGATATTTCGAAAGTTGATCAAATTTTTAATATACATTTTTAATATTTCAAGTTGATAATTATTGTGATTTAGAGTAGTTTTGACGTAATTTTCAAATACTATATGTTACTCTCTCAGTCTCAATTTATATTGCATAGATGAAATTTTAAAATTAATAAAAAAAAAGAGTGAGACAAATAACTAAAACAGAGAAAACACTAAATAAAAATAGAGAAAATTACTACATATAAAATAGAGGAAATTTGAGGAGAAGGGTAGATCGGTCAATTGACCGACTAACCTTAAGCTCCTCAAATTCGCTCTTTTAATATATAGTAATTTTAAATATTTTGAGATGTTAATTATTGTATTTTGGAGTATTTTTAACGGAATTTTCAAATAAGATATGTTACTCTCTCAATTTCAATTTATGTGGCATAGATGAAATTTTGAGAGTAATAAAAAAATTAGACAAATAAATTAAAGCACGAAAAACACTAAATATAAATAGAGAAAATTACTAAATATAAAATAGAGGAAATTAGTAAATATAAAATAGAGGAAATTAGTAAATATAAAATAGAGGAAATTTAAGAAGTATAGCAGATGGGTCAATTGACCAACTAACCCTAAGCTCCTCAAATGAAATTATTAAATATAAAATAGAGGAAATTTGAGGAGTAGGGCAGATCGATCAATTGACCTACTGACCCTAAGCTCCTCATATAAAATTACTAAATATAAAATAAAGGAAATTTGAGGAGTAGAGCAGATCGATCAATTGATCGACTGATCTTAAGGTCCTCAAATTCGCTCTTCTAATATTTCGTAAAATATATAAGTGGGGAATTTACTTACCCAAAAGAATGAGAGCAAGTAGAGGAACTGAGACTTCATTGAGAAATTTTAGAATTGCTAAAAGGCTTTGGATATTTGGATAGAAAGAAAACAAAAAATATTCTATATTTATAGGCACAACAACAGCTTACAGTAAACAAAAATAGATTTTAGTGATCTTCACGTGAATGTTGCATCTGTGATCAAATCAGTCATGATATACATGCTTGATCATGCTTTTGGTAAAACTGTTATATTTTGGCTTTTTCTATAAGAATTAAATTTTAGTGATCATTAAAAGTTGAGATTCTTCACGTGAATTTTAGTGATCTTCACGTGAATGTTGCATCTGACATCAAATCAGTTAGAGGTGTCAAATGGACGGGTTGGGTTGAAGTTGAAGATATTATAATAGGTTGAAATAAAAATTAGACTGGGTTCTGACCCGCCCAAATTTACTTTGGGCTCAAATAGACTTAAAACAGGTTAAATCTTGACCCACCCAATTAGACTCGCTTAATCTAAATAATTTTAGTACATTGTTATTTAAGTTTTATAACCATAATTTGACTTTCAACTCAAGAAATTTTTAAAAGAGAAGTTACAAATGGATAGCTAAATCCTAAAAGATATAAAATAAATAGTAATTCATACCTTGAATATAGGAAAATACATTTCATCAATGCAAATATAGAGTCTTAAAACGGATTGAAGTTGGAGATTAAATTGAGCTCAATTGAGAATTGTCTTAAAATGGGTTAGGACTTAAATGAGGATTGAACCCACTACAAATAATCTTGAGTCCAACCCTTACAATTCTGAGCGGATTGAGCGGGTTACCTATAATTGAGCTCAATTTTGACATCTCTAAAACTAGTCATGATATACATGCTTGGTCATGCTTTTGGTAAGACTGGTTTTTTTTTTTTTTTTTTCAACGAGGATCAGAATTTAGTGATCATTAAAAAGTTGAGGTTCTTCATGTGAATTTTAGTGATCTTCACGTGAATGTTGCATTTGGCATCAAACCAGTCATGATATACATGCTTGGTCATGCTTTTGGTAAGACTGTTTTTTGTTTTTTTTTCTATAAAAATTAGATTTTAGTGATCATTAAAAAGTTAAGGTTCTTGTAACACCCAAAAAATATTGAGCTAAAATCTAAACTATTCTTTTTTATGCATGTAGACTCATACCGGATGATTCCTAGTTGTTCAAGTGAATTAAGGCTTATTACCAAGTGTTATAAGTATGTCAGAAGTGATTTAGGGTTACTAAGGACCTCTAGCACTAATGCGAGCTCAAAATCATTCTTACTCGCAAAGTTTTTCCATGAAATCATACAATGGTCAACTTCAAACAACAATATCTCTTATAATATGAGAAGTTTTATAAGTCATGACCTACCAAATTAAAGGTCTATTAGTCTTCTTTCCAACTCTACCAAGCAAAGTTTTGAGTAAAAAGTTATGATTGTTTTACTAAAGACACTCTAGTCTGAAATTCTATCCAGAAACCACAGACTCGTAACTACGGGCAGTGCAACCAATTACGGGTCATGAAACATGCTCGGGGTTTAAGATCAGAGGCTCAACTTTTGCATCTGAGTTCCACAGATCCAATCCATGGATCATTTTACAGCCCGTAAATGGGGCCCATAGACCATGTATATCACCCGTATATTCGGTGTATATCAAATTTCCAGATTTCATAAAAATGTTATTGTGAGTTTCTATTCTCACTTTTCACTCCTTGGCCGATCCCAACAGCCCCCTAAATCTCTCTTCAACCCTACTAAGTATTGGTAAATATTTTTCATGATCTTACAACATAAATACTTGAATTTCTACAAGATTCTAACATCAAATCATCCTCCTATCTCTAGTGAAATTAAGAATTCAATTCTAGTGTTCAAGACTTGACTTTTGAGCAGGTTTATCAAGAATTCCTCCTTCCAAATCAATGTAAGCTTATTCTCATAATTTCTTAGTAAATCCAACATATAATTATGTATCTTAAGCAAGAATCTTCCATCAAAACATAGGATATTCAATAAACGAATTCAAGAATTTCAAGAAAGGATTTTTTTATTGTTCTTCATCAAGTTAGGGTTCTCATTTAAAGATTCATAAAGTGTTTGAGGTATGTAAGGCTTCAATGAGAATATCCATTCACGCTCATATCTACTGTATTTTAAATTCAAGGATTTTGTGAAACTCTGTGAAGAAAAGTCAGGATTTTCATAAAAACTACGATTTTTCTCACAAGCTTATATTTCCTTTAATCTATTTTAGACGTTAAAACCTCATTTTACTGATTTAGGATGATTTCTATAGTCATTTAAACCTTTATGGATTTCAAGTATGAAAATTTGCAAAATATGAATCTGAACCTTAATACAGTGTGATGATCCAAGCCTACACCCTGAACGTGGCCGACACTTGAGAACCATTGTTGGTCCCCAAGTGAACCATCATCTTTGCTGACTATAAGCGGAAGACTAATTCAAGCATACACAAGCATCAAAACTGAAAAATTATTTATAAACAGCTTACTAAATCTTAAAGTTATCTAAAAATACTTAGCATTAAACATAAAGTTTTAAATATCATATCTGAAACTGAATATTGCAAGACTGACCAAGAATGTCTATCTATGATGCCTCTACTGTAAAAAAAAAAAATGTATCAGGACAGGACCCATGGAACCTCAAAATGCTACTACTAACAAACCATAAAACTGGAGTTGTACGAAAGCAAGGAGGTCTCACCTAAATCTGACGAACGGATGATATGATCTCAACGGAACGCGTGTTGAAAATCCTAAGTACTTAAATCTGCATCATGAAAAGATGCAAGTCGAATGACATCAATACTAAATGTACGAGTATGTTATCAGGCTGAATAAAATATATAACTGAATTGAAATGCTAAAAGTATCTCAACTAAGGAATAGCATAAGTTATGATGAAAATCATTTAATGTTCTTACTGTATGGATGAAATAAAAGTAAATATTGAACTAACGTATACATATATATATATATATATATATATATACACACACACACACTTTACTAGGCAGTTTCTCTAACCAACAATCATCACTATGTGCCTCATTAAAACGACATCTTACTCATGTTGCTAGAGTCGCCCATACCTTGCCAGAGTATAGAACACTACTAAATTGATGGATCCACTAAAAATCCTTCTTGAGGCAGCTAAGGAGTTGCCCGTCTTACGGTACTATCTTATATACGGTGGCTACGTAGTTTATGGGGGTTGTGAATTGTTTGAACTCTCCCCCATATTGATGCTCAATACTATATGTATGTATGTAAGCTCATGTAAAACACTCATTGGGTTAAGTCAATTACTCAAAAGGGTCTCTTTAAGAGTTAAATGAACTGTACACAATTTTTGTGAAAACTCTTTATACTTTTCTGAAAATGGCACTATCTTTTCAATGTGAAAAATAATACCTACTTTAAGAGGTAACTGAACTTCTCTTTATTTGGTTGAAATGTTTTTGAAACCTGTTTATGCTCTTCTTAAAAATAGAATTATTTTCTCAATGTGAAAATAGTACTTTTGAAACCACTTGGGTTCCCTTAAACTCATCTCAAAAGATACTTTAAAAATACTCTTGAATCCACTTTAAAATTTCAAAACCAATGCATGAAAATAAATGCACAACGGAGCTCAATAAAAATCGTATCAACTAGGGCTCATGTGAAATATAAGCATGAACAACAACTCAAAGATATCAATGCACATAATATAGCAATCTCATAATATAAGAATTTAAAATTCAGAACAAGAACATAACTCATATCAAGAATTTCATAAAAATTGAGGGTAGAACCCTAGATTCAACTTGCTACTGCCTCGGTGCACGCCCACCCAGAAAATGCTCAGTTAGCGCGTGGAAAGATGGTGTCCAGTAAAATGGGCATAACCTTTTACTTCAAAATCCAATTGATGCAAGCTTGGTGACGTTGGAAAGAAGACTCAAATACCTTTAATTTAATATATTATAGGTCATATAACTCTTCATATTCTAAGAGATATGGTCGTATGAATTTAATTCAAGTAGAATCTTGCATCAAAACTTAATTGGTAAGGAATCTTTCAACTCAACTTTGTGCTAGAGGATTCTTGTGTCCTTAGTTCATCTCCAAATTTATTTCCACACTAAATAATTAACCTTAACACCTAAAAAAAAATTATGAGTCATCCAATACAATCTTATACGTAAATAAAGAATGATTCAGATCTTAGGTTAGAATTTTTTAGAATGTTACATGCAGGTTATACACAGTTAATGGATAGATTTTGGCTTTCTCCCGGCCATATGTTAGATGTTAGGTCCTTACAGACTTGTAGACTTGTGTTATATCTCTAATATGTCACTTATGGCCTTGTGCCTTGTTATTTATTGATGTCTCAAATATCAAGTACTTATTTAACTTTGAATTTATCATATAAAAGTTATTCTTTTATTTGGGGTGTCATCATATTTTCAATACAAAATATAAGAATTCAGATGAAATTATATTACAATCCAATAAGGTCATGAGTGGCACCCACTATTAACCTTTTAGGTGGGTGAACCAACAAATTCAAACCCTAACTTATATTAATTGTTCAACTTATGAAATATAATCATAATGCGGAAACTCAAATCATATTAATATAAGATACAAAAATTCACTAAGAGTCTATTACATATCATTTCCAAAATCTAAAAGTCATCACATCAAGGACATTTAATCCCCAAATGCTAAGTCCAAGAGTATCAAAGACACAATAATAGATAAATTAAATAGCTTGTGTCTCAGAAATTCGTCTTGTAGACTTGTATGGCAACAAGAAGCCATCTCAGTTATTCGAGACAACGACTACTTTTAATCATCATCATCATGTCTTCACTCATTTAAAGAAAAAAACTAAGAACTTCAACAGGGCAATTGTTGGTTCATGGAAAGGAATCGAAACCAGTTTACAACAAGAAAGGATTAAAGAAAACCTTCCATTTTGATGAAAAAAACCATGTATGGATTATGAAAGAATATCGTCCTTCGCATTACGAGGAGTGTCAATTCTTCTCAGGTTATCATTCCTTCGGATCAGAATTTTCTTGATTCTCTACTAATTTCTTCATCACAATGTCAAGAATCCTTTGCTCAGTATAAGTTTCAAGAAAATCAAGATTCGGAACAATTCAGCCCAGTTAGTTTAGTCTTAAAAGAAACAAATGTGTCTGCTTCAAAAGAAGAAGAATGCTCTGTTTCTGTGATTCATCAAGAAACTCCCTCTTTTAGTTTAGTCCAGAAATAGAGCATTCTTCTTCTTCTGCAGCACTCACATTTGACGAAGATTTTTATATTGGTTTTACAGATCTATGGAGTTAAGAGTTGGTGATAGTTGATACAACTCAAATCTTACAATTTTGTTTGCCCAATTGTATATGTTTTTTATTTTCATCTGTCAATGCACTTCCACTTTTCTTTTTATACTTTGTGGTTTAGAATTATTTTTTTTATAAAAATATTTCCTTATGCATGAAAAGAAAACTGCACTATTTGAAAAAAAATAATGGTCCGAGAATTTTTGCATATAGCCACTCAAAAATAAGTTAATTATGCTTCATAGTTATAGTTTGCTAATTACGATTTGTAGCTACATGTTAGATGGAGGAGAGAGGCGAGCAAGAGAGGGCAAAAAATGGAGAGAGACGAATTGTAAATGTATATTTGTTGATAGATTTATGTATATCTATCAAATAATTGTATATATGTAACTGATATACATATGTATTTGTATATTTGGCGAGTGAGATTGAGAGAGGTAGGAGAGATGCGAACGAGATTGGGAGAGGGGGGACAGAGGCAAGTGAGAGAGGACACAGAGTGGAGAGAGGCAAAATGCATATGTATATCTGTCAGATAATTGTATATATGTAACTGGTGTACATATGTATTTGTATATCTGGCGAGCGAGACGGAGAGAAGCAAGCGAGATTGGGAAAGGGAGGAGAGAGCTGAGCAAGAGAGGGCAGAGAGTGGAGGGAGATTAATTGTATTTGTATATCTATCATATAATTGTATATATGTGTGTATAATTTGTATTTATATATGTATAAGCGACGTAATTACAACTAAAATTAAGTTGCAAACCGTAATTAATTCAAACTATAGTTATATTAGCTAATTAACGATTGCTTATCCACATAATTTTCCCAAAATATAAAATAGGATAGTTCTGAACATAAAAATAATGACTATGAAACAAGGAGCTGTTCGGATGGTAAGCAATAAGCACCCCTCACTTTCAATTTGATAATCATGAGTTTGAGTCATTAAGGGAGCAAAAAGATGGGAGCTCCGACGGAGAGGCCTAGAGAGGGATAAAAATAAAATTTAAAAAAAAACAAGAATAACTATCATAAAATTAATTGATTTTCTCTTGAATTGTTTCTTCGTATAAACATTCATGAAGCCAAAGAAATCACGGCGATGGAAGGAATATTATAGTACAATACAATGTTTTATATCAATTATTATTTTAAGAAATGTGCAAAATTTAAAATAGACAAGTAAATAGATCGAATGAAATATATTATCGTGTTTGAGGAACACGCTCAGTCACATTTAGGGTTGTCAAAATGAGTCTAATTTAATAGCAAATTCAACCCGTTTAAAATTCTTTATTTGCATTGAGTAATGTATGTTCCTATATTGAACGTATAAAATACTATCTCTTTTATCTATCCATTATTTTTATTTGTAAATTAAAATTTGCTTTTCTCAGATCAAAATAAGCTCAAAATATTTTTTTCATAGAATACATGTTAAGTGAGTCATCATAAATGTATGTTTATTTGATTGGTATAATGTATAGTAACTTTCCATTTCAAAATTAAGAACTTACTTTTTTATTTTTTTCGGTTGAAATTCAAATTGTGGTTATAAAAGCTAAATTGCACTAATATGTTAAAATTGTTAAGATTAAGTGAGTCAAATTGAGCGGATCCCAATCGAATTTTCAGCCCATTTAAGCTTAATCAATTTTAACCCAAAATAAATTTAAATAGATCATGATCATGATCTAGCCTAATTTTTAATTTAACTCATTTTAATCTCTCTAATTTCAGTTCAACTTGTCCATTTGAGACCCTAATCACATCACATGTGTTACTAATATGCAAGTGTATTTTAAATGAAAAGTTGCGAGTTTTATATGTATTTATATAGAGAGAGATAACAAATGAGTGCAAGTTTAGGTGGCCATTTTTCCTTGCAAGTTGCAACTTAGCCGCCACATTTGAAAACTCAAATTCTAATAATATATAGTCTAATATCTAATTCGATCTTTTTCACCTAACAAGGCTTTTTTCTAAATAATTAATTCAAAATGCTTGTTATTCTAATAGTATTTCCTCCGTTTATTTTTAATTTTTTTATTATATAAAAATAGATGTTTATATTTATTTATTCAATTTAAATAAAATAATAATACATAATTTATCAATTTATATTTATTTCATCCTTATTATCATAACTCACTTCAATTATATTTCAATGAGTGAGATAATGTATGAGTAATAATTAGAACTGACATAGTAAAATTGTCATTTTATTTATTATTCTTTCCGGCTCAAATATAATTATTTGTTGTGTTTTCGTCTTTACACGTTCCTTAAAAAATTATTAATTAAGAGAATTTTAATTATTTTATCCTTTTAAGGAAATATAATCTCTTTGCATTCAATATTTACTCTAGTGTCATCACTTTATAATTAAAGTGTTTATAGTCCTTAAAAACAGTTAATATTAAGGATAAAATGAGAAAAAATATTAATTTTATCTTGAAATTTTAAAATAATAAAGTTGAGATAACTATTTCAAAAATTACAAAATATATTTTAAGATAGAGGAAATATATGTTTTAGAGGGTGTGCCAAGTTAAATATAAACAAACAAAGTAATGGATAGATGATGGACCTTCTTCAATTAATTGCATGTCCAATATCTAGGGTTCAACTTGAGAAAAATATATTATTTTCAAGACCATTGATTCCAGTGCTTCAGTATTAATCTTTAATTTCTGTTTTCACCAAGTGGGTAGTGTATAATATAATTAGTCTATGCCTATAAATAATGGACATTTATCTATTGTGGTTCCATACAAACGATTTACAATGAAGTTTCAGCTACTAATTTACTCCCTCACAATTTGTTTGGTGAGTTGTATTTTCTTTATATGTATATATATTTGCTTTCTTATCCTTCACAATTTAATTAATTTTCATGTTTATCTAATTATCATTAAATTCTGAAAAAATTAAAAAAATGTTTATTATTGTATATATGTAGTTAGCTTTTGTAGCAAGTAGTGATGCAGCTATATCTCCAGAGGTTTATTGGAAAATAAAATTGCTCAACACTCATATGCCCAAAGTGATCAGAGATTTCCTTCCCCAAGCAGGTTAGTCTTAATTTGACTCGATGGATATTGTTTGAGGGAGGTAATTTAACGGTCATTGAGTAATAAGTCTTGAGAAAAATTTCAATTAAAATTTAATTTCTGTGAGAGGTAAAGGCATCAATAGAAAAATTATCAATAATTAAAGGTAAAATGAATTTGAATCCCATATATAAACACCACAAATAAAATTTAGAAATTTATTGCTGATTTGCTGTGAAATGAATTTTAAAGAAAATAAAGCTATGATAGAGAAGAAAAAGATTCTAGCATAGAAAAAAAATGTTTACGATAGTTAATTAAACAAATCTGGCCCCTTAGATTATTGAAAGCGTCACATGTCATAATTTTAAGGATGTAATGTGGAATCATATTCTTCAAGATTATAAACACCCTTAATTATAATGTGTTAAGGACGATTATAATTTTAAGGATGTAATGGAATCATGTTCTTCAAGATTATAAATACCCTTAATGATGCGTTAAGGACGATTCAAGTACTATGATGGCCTAAACTTAGAATCGAATGGAAGCTTAAGCTTTTTGAAATTCTTTTTATGAAATCTATTATTCTAGTTGTTAATGTATTTTTTTATAATCGGTTTCTTTTAATAATTTATTTTAAAAATAGTATAGCCAATCTATTTAATCTTTAAGCTTCTTCTAATAATTCCTCTCTCATATAAAAAATTACATTTTATACAAATAATACTTCATATTTATTTTTAAAATACCTATAACTTATTATTCCAAAA
>JAJONQ010005702.1:0-14495 GCA_036250385.1 Solanum microdontum
CTCTCCATCTACAGCTATGTGCCTAGCTAACCACAGTAAGACGACATCCCTCTGCTCGGTATTACGTGTAAAGGCTCCACTCCTCACAACATCCCATCTTTAATCAAATTCAGCCGTGTTGAGGGCCCAAGTGTGATCAGGACCAGGGCCATAGAGGAATCGACTGATGGTGGTATGTGAGATGTCTACTGGAAAACCTTGGACCATAGTAGAAGTGATAGGGTCCTGGGCTGTGGGCTTGGCCCTCTTGTCAATCGAACCTTGGAGAGTGGCAGTATATGAGGCATAGAATTCCCGCACAATCTCCTCGCTATAGGTCCTAAGGTCTCGAGCCAGCCAGTCACACTTGTGTAGTTTAAAAGGCCGGTGGATGTCGGGGACAGTGTACAAGCTTCCCGTGAGGACTCTGCGCTCCTCTGTAATAAGTTAGCCCATCTTCTCTTTGTCATTCTTCATCTTGGCATCCCGATAAATTTTCCATTGGCCCTCAACACACCATCTATTTGGCTCGTCGGCCACTGGAGTAGGGTCATCATTCCGTGGTGCTGGTACTGATTCTGAGCTAGTGGCCTCATCAGACGAGGTTTCTTGTTCATTATTGCCGAAACCTGTGGTTGATTTAGCAATGGACCCTGAAGCCTGGGCAGACTCGGACCCTGAAGTATGGGCAGACTCGGACCCTGAAGCATGACTAGACTCAGAGTCGAACGCAGACCCATTCTCTGAACTGGAAGCAGCCCCAGTTAGTGACCTGATCAGCTGGGAGACAGTGACTACGTCAGGAATCACCTTCTACGGGGTGCCTCTAGTGACTCGGGGTTCGGTGGGAGAGGTCCTTGTGTTGGGAGGAACGTATGTCAGATCTGTCTCCACATCATTATCTTCGTCAATTAACCTGAAGCTAGGGGCAACAGATTTTGACTTGCCCATTTTTGTGTAGGTGACTAGCTTCTTGGGTGCCATTGAACCAGTGGAAAAGTTATTAGTATCAAGACTAACTAACAACACACTCGAAATAATTTTAGAACTAAAAACGAACACCAACAAAGACTAACAAAATTTTTAAACAATGGCTAGAATGGTCATCTATGGTAGAGATCTATGATCCGTGGACTGATATACGGTTCGTGGATCCTTTCTGTGGATTAGAGGACCAACAATATTGGTCGCAGAGGGAAACCACGGCTGTACAGAACGGTCCGTAGATTGATCTACGGACCGTAGTCCACATCCATGGTTTCACACATAGTGAACTTTTCAAGTGCTTCCATCCATGGACCTTATCTACGATCCGTAGATTGATCTACGGTCCGTGGACAGGGACTCGTGGATGGGATCTGTGCCAGATTTTAGACATACTTTACTTTCAATCTCACATGTTTGACCATTTTCAACAGGGTCCAAGTCTAATCATGCATTTCAACACTTAATCATGCTAGTTTGTCATTCTCAGGATTCTGATTAATCATTTTAACAAGTATTTAAGACAAACTTTGGAACCCTAAATCGAAACTTACATTTAGACTTACAATCACATACAACAAGGCAACACAATCACTATCTATGTTTCCAAGGGTATTGTAACTTCCAATTTTAGCATGCATTTTCATCTAGCAATTACCCAAGGTCAAGACCTAATCCCTGACTTTCTATATTTTATCAATGAATCGAAATTCAAAGTGAGTAGAAAGTCTATTACCTTACAGCAACGGGAATGGGGTGATTGTGTGATGACAGATGCTTGCAAGACCAAAAATCTTCGTTACTAACCCAAACACCGGAGCCTTTTTGTGGAATAATGGAAAGGAATCGTGGGAATTATGGGGGAATAGAAGGGATGATTTTATGAGGGAGTTATGTAGTGATTTATGGGAGTTGAAGTGTTTGAAACGGTTGAAGAGTGAATGGAGGGAAGTGGAAATGATTTCAAATTAGGGGAATTTTAATATAGGTGGGTTTGGGTCGAGTCAGACAGAATTAGGGTTTGGATCCATGAGACCCCATCTACGGTCCATAGATTGGGACCATAACTGACATTCTAACTTGGAAAATATCATAACTTACCTGGGATCTACGAATACTATTTACGGTCCGTTGATCGAACCACGGAACGTCGATGAGGTCTGTAGACCTCTGCACCAGACCTTTTTCTGCAATTTTTTTTTTATTATTTCGCCCCTGCACATGTAGCAACCATTAGGCCATTCTTTTTATATTTTCTGGACACTATTTCGACACGGACCCTATGCTAGTTCTAGCCAACACTAGTACAAAACTAAAACACCTATCTAAATTGATACAGAGATACAATTGAACAAAGAAAACTACTAGATGAAAACAAAGACCTATCATTGGCTAGATTGTACATCCTGGGTTGCCTCCCAAGCAGCGCTTGATTTAACGTCGCAGCACGACGCAGGCCTCTTGATTACTCATACTTCATCAAGATGATAGGCCTCAACAACTTCTTGCACACTTTCTGTGCTTCCCAGATAGATCTTGATCCTTTGCCCGTTAACCTTGAATCTTGTTCCTTCATTGTTCTCAAGCTCAACCGCTCCATGGGAAAGCACTTTTGTGAGCAAAAATGGCCCAGTCCCTTTGGATTTAAGTTTGCCAGAAAACAAGCGCAACCTAAAGTTGAATAGAAGCACAAGATCACCCACCACAAATTCTCGCTTTTCAATTCTTTGATCATGATACCTCTTCATCTTCTCTTTGTACAAGGCTGAACTTTCATAAGCTTTTAAGCGAAACTCATCAAGCACCAAAAAATATTAATTGTGATAAAATATGTCATCGAGGGATTTTACTTTATCATGAATCCATTGATTCTATATGACTTATTACTACTTCCCCTTTTGCACTTTATTCGTACACGGAGTGGGGTGGGGGGAAATGGAATTTTCTTTTTTATTTCACAAATGGACATGCTAGATCATATATCTATATACGGATAGATAGATCGACCGGTGGATTCGCACCTGAGATCTTTCTACAGATAGTGGGGGTATCCACCCCTATAGCCATGTTCTATACGGAGGAATAAAATAAAAATAGTCTTTCGGAGAGAAGGCTGAGTGGTTGATAGCCCCGGTCTTGAAAACCGGTATAGTTTTGAACAAAAAACTATCGAGGGTTCGAATCCCTCTCTCTCCTTTTTTGCTAATTGAATAGATTTTTTTCTTTAGTGGTTTTACCTAATCTGCTATCCGAAAGCAAAGGGAATGGCTCAGCTATCCCACCTAGCCCAGCCAGAAAAATAGATTAGATATAAATTAGATGAAATAAATGAGTTGAAAAATAAAAGAAAAAAGGAATACTTAAGCTGATTCCAAGATGTATGATTGAATCAAAGTAATTTGTACTTCATTCAAGCATTGGATCTCCTGTCTCATATCAATTAAGAGGGGTCATGGAAAGAACAGATTCAAAGTCACGATCAATTCCTTTTTCAAATCCTGCTGCAGCTGCACGAGCCCTTCCTGCGTGCCACAAATGACCTACAAAGAAGAAGAATCCTAGAACAAAATGAGAGGTAGCTAACCAACTTCTAGGAGAGACATAATTGACTGCATTGATCTTGGTAGCTACACCACCCACGGAATTTAAAGAACCTAAAGGAGCATGAGTCATATATTCCGTGGAACGTCGTTCCTGCCAAGGTTGTATGTCTTTTTTCAACCTACTCAAGTCTAACCCATTTGGACCCCTTAGAGGCTCTAACCATGGAGCACGCAGATCCCAAAAACGCATAGTTTCTCCTCCAAAAATGACTTCTCCGGTTGGGTAACACATTAGATATTTACCTAAACTAGTAGGTCCTTGAGCGGATCCCACGTTAGCCCCAAGACGTTGGTCTCTAACTAGAAAAGTAAATGCTTGAGCTTGAGAAGCTTCTGGTCCAGTAGGCCCGTAAAATTCACTAGGATAAGCGGTATTATTGAACCAGACAAAAACAACAAGCAATGAAACCAAAGACGGCTAAAGCTCCTAAACTATAAGATAAGTAAGCCTCTCTAGACCATACAAGTGCGCGTTAAGCCCATGCGAAGGGTTTGGTTAAGATATGCCAGATTCCACCAAGTATACAAATGGAACCTAACCATACATGTCCTCCGATTATATCTTCTAAATCGTCCACACTAACAATCCACCCTTCTTCTCTAAAAGGGGATTTTAGTAAATAACCAAATATGATACTCGGGCAAAGGGTCAAGTTGGTAATTTTTCTTACATCTCCCCCTCCCGGAGCGCAGGTATCATATACGCCCCCAAATAGGGAGACTTGAATACTAGAATAAAAGCACCTATACCTACCAAGATTAAGTGAATACCTAAAATTGTGGTCATTTTATTTCGATCTTTCCAGACATAACCAAAGAAGGGAAAAGATTCTTCAAGTGTCTCAGGTCCCAGAAGTGCATGATAAATGCCACCAAAGCCCAATACTGCAGAAGAAATTAGATGAAGTACTCCAGATACAAAGTATGGAAAGATGTCTATAACTTCTCCCCCAGGATCTACCCCCCAACCTAGAGTAGCTAGGTGGGGAAGTAAAATCAATCCTTGTTCATACATAGGCTTCTCGGGTACGAAATGGGCCATTTCAAATAGGTTCTTTGCTCCGGCTCAGAATACGATTAATCCAGCATGGGCTACATGAGCCCCTAGTAGTTTACCGGATAGATTGATAAGTCAGGCATTCCCGGCCCACCAAGCGAAACCTGTGGTTTCTTGGTCACGACCAGCTAAGGCTAAAGTTCCATTAAAGAGCGTTTCCACGTGGTAGAACCTCCTCAGGGAATATAAGGTTTTCATGAGGCTGATCTTGAGCCGCCATCCAAGCGCGAATACCTTCGTTTAAGAGAATATTTTTGGTGTAGAAAGTCTCAAATTCAGGATCTTCCACTGCGCGAATTTCTTGAGAAACGAAGTCATAGGCACGTAAGTTCAGAGCTAGACCGACTACTCCAAGAGCACTCATCCATAAACCGGTTACTGGTACAAATAACATAAAGAAATGTAACCAACAATTATTGGAAAAAGCAACCCCAAAGATTTGGGACCATTGAATAAGTTTCTTCGGCTTGAGTTAGGTTAAAAGCACGGAATGTATTTGCACCATCACCGTCTTCAAATAAAGTATTTTCTACGGTAGCACCATGAATGGCGCATAGCAAAGCAGCGCCCAATAAGTCATTCATTATTTGATTAGATGTGGCGCCCCAGTCCAAATTTAGCTTCTTCATTGCCCACAAAGCCTTATGCTCTAGCTCTATTGGTAAATGGCAAGACTTCCCATATACAAGTTGGTAAGGAGACATACCTATGGGAGTCTTGTATGCAGTACGATAGGCCCATAGAGCATCATCAAGCTTCCTTGACCAACCCGTTCTATTAGCATTGACCGTCTTTGCCAAAATCTGTTTGATCTCTCTATTAGACACCTCAACTTGCCCACTAGTCTGTGAATGGTAAGGAGTGGCTACATTGTGGCGGACACCATATTTCTCTAGTAGCACCTTGAACAACTTATTTCAAAAGTGGGAACCTCCATCACTAATAATCGCCCTCGGTGTACCAAATCTGGAGAAGATATTCTTTTTCAAAAATGCGGTGACACTTTTACCTTCATTGTTAGGGAGCGCAACTGCTTCCACCTATTTTGATACATAATCAACCGCAACAAGAATATACTTAACTCACAAATGGACTCATAAAATCAATGCCCCATACATCAAGCAACTCTATCACCAATATAGGATTCATAGGAAGCTCTTGCCTCTTTGAAATCCCTCCTTCTCTTTGGCAACGATCACAAGACTTTGCGAAATCATGAGCATCTTGGTGGATGGTAGGCCAGTAGTACCCACACTGCAAAATCTTATGTGCAGTCTGAATACCACTATGATGTCCACCAACAGGCAATGAATGACATGCTTCAAGTACACTCAACATCTCAACCTTGGGCACACAGCAATGAATAATCCCATCAGCACAACTACGATACAAGTAAGGCTCATCCCAAAAGAATTTCTTCACATCATGCATAAACTTTTTCCTTTGGTGAAAAGACAAGTCCGGGGGCACCAAATTGCTTGCCAAATAATTAGAAAAGTCTGCGAACCAAGGAATCAAATCATGAGAAGCAGCCAATACCTGTTCATCTGGGAAAGTATCATTAATTTCAGCCCTATCGCCAAGCTTAAGCATAGCCTCTTCCTCTAATATGGACAAGTGATTGACAACTTGATTTTCAGTCCCCTTTTTATCTTTTACCACAAAATCAAATTCTTGTAGCAACAATACCCATCTAATCAGTCCCAGTTTTGCATCCTTCTTTGCCATCAACTACCTTAACACGAAATGGTCAGTATGCACTATGACCTTAGTACCGAGCAGGTAGGATAAAAAAATTTTGAATGCGAAAACCACCGCAAGAAGCTCTTGTTTAGTCACAGTATAATTCTTCTGGGCCATATTTAGATCTTTGCTAGCATAGTAAATAGGATGGAGAATTTTCTCTCACCTTTATCCCAATACTACACCAAGCGCCACTCCACTCGCATCGCATATTACCTCAAACGGTTGTCCCCAATCCGGTGTAATAATGAGAGGTGCAGTAACCAGATTCTCCTTCAACACTCCAAATGCTCTTAGACAAGCATCATCAAAATCAAACTTATACTCCTTTCCGAGCAGTTTGCACAAAGGATGTGCAATTTTGGAGAAATCTTTGATGAACCTCCTATAAAAACCGGCATGCCCAAGAAAACTCCTGACACCTTTTACAGAGATAGGTGGAGGAAGCTTTTCTATCACCTCAACTTTCGCTTTATCTACCCCAATACCCTTATGATAAATCCGATGACCCAGAACTATCCCTTCTTTCACTATAAAGTGGCACTTCTCCCAATTTAGCACCAGATTGCAATCTTCACACCTTTTAAGCACCTCAGCCAGATGATCCAGACATCGATCAAAAGAGTCACCTACCACAGAGAAATCATCCATGAACACTTTAATAGTGTCCTCCACCATATCAGAAAATATCGACATCATACAACGCTGGAAGGTTGCTGGAGCATTGCACAACCCAAAGGGCATCAGTTTGAAGCCGAAAGTCCCATAAGGGCAAGTGAAGGTGGTCTTCTCTTAGTCCTCCGGAGCTATAGAAATATGATTGTAGCCCGAATAACCATCAAGAAAACAATACCAACCCTTACCAGCAAGTCTATCCAACATCTGATCCATGAATGGCATAGGGAAATGGTCTTTTTCTGTCCAAGCATTTAGCTTCCGGTAGTCCATGCAGACTCTCCATCTAGTCACGGGCCGCATCGGAACAAGCTCGTTTCTCTCATTAGGAACCATAGTAATCCTGCCTTTCTTGGGCACACATTGAACAGGACATACCCAACTACTATCTGCAATGGGATAGATAACTCCAGCATCCAACCACTTGATGATCTCCTTTTTAACTACCTCTTGCATAGGCGGATTTAATATTCTTTGGTGCTCAATATTAGGTTTGTGATCTGGCATGAGTTGGATTTTGTGGGAACAAATACCGGGAGGAATCCCAGTAATATCCGCAATAGTCCACCCAATAGCTCGCTTGAAACTCTTTAAAGCAGTCACTAAGCACTCTACTTGTCTCGCATTTAAATCTGTCGCAATGATGACCGGCAAAGTATTATATCTACCCAAGAATACATACATCAAATGCGGTGGTAGAGCCTTAAGCTCCAATTTTGGTGCCTCCACAACTGATGGTCTCATGGGTGGAGACTCGCAATTCTTCATGCCTAACTCATACTTTTTTGGCTTTGACTTATATTCGCACCTATCGAGTGCAGCTACCAACTCATCGTACTCTTCAATTCCATCACTATCAAAGTTCATCATCACTGCTGCTAGTGCCTCAACACCGAGTCACTCTTCAATTTGCACTTATGTTCCACTTTCAACTCTGTAAGTTATAGCAGATACTGTTTGGAGCTCACTACTCTTCTTCATGGACCTACAAATATTGAAAGTTGCTTCTTCATTGTTTAGTCTGAACTTCATCTGCCCCTTTTCCATATCAACCAATGCATGCCCTGTGGCAAGGAATGGTCTCCCAAGGATGATGGGAACCTCATGGTCAAGAATCACAAAATCCGTAGGAAAGATGAACGACTCCACTTTCACTAGCACATCATGGAGTACACCAATGGGCCTTTTCACGGTTCAATCGACCATAAGTAACCACATCGTAGTAGGCTTTGGAGCCCCTAAACCCAACTTCTTATAAATAGATAATGGCATGAGGTTGATGCTAGCACCAACATCACACAGTGCCTTAGCAAAATGTAACAACCCTATAGTACATGGAATCGTGAAAGCACCGGGATCTTCCTTCTTCTGCACAAGAGACCTTGTAGCAATAGCGCTACAATACTGCAATCTATCATCATCTTCAAAACTCACAGACCTTTTCTTTGTCACCATATCTTTCATAAACTTCGCATACCCAGGCATTTGCTCCAAAGCTTCTATCAACGTAACGTTGATGGAAAGCTACTTCAACATAATTATAAACCGGCGATATTTACCATCTTTCGTCTTCTTCACTAACCTCTGCATAAAATGTGGTGGAGGTCTAGGTATGGGGACCACTTTCTGAGATATATATGCTCAAACTCTTCTCTAATCTCTACCACATCATCTTCTTTTCTAATCTCAACATCCACCATAGACGGCATAGGTGGATCAATAGTTTGCTTACCCCTTCGAGTAGTAACTTCCATACAATGATCATCATTCTTTGGATTTTGGATGGTGTTGCTAGGAAGAGTGCCAGGTTGACGTGGGTTCACTGTAGTAGGCAACTAAGCCATCTGCTGCTCTAGATGCTTTATTGACACTGCATGGGCATCAACTTTTTGACCAATACCAGACAAGTCGTTTCTTATCTCCTTCACATTCTCATCAGTTGCATCAAACCTTCTCATCATCTTCTGCATCATATCTTCAATACGCCCCATATTGCCTCCAGCTTCCCTAGTACCAGATTCCCAATTTTGAGGGGGGACATAAGGTCCAACCTGATCGTTTCTGTTGCCATAGTTGTTCCGGTTGTAGTTGTTATCGTGATTGAAGTTCCCATCCCGGACATATTGACCCTTTCGGTTGTAATTGTCGTAGTTCCGACCTTGGTTTCCTTGACCTTGGCACCAATTATCCTTGTTGGATCCTTGGGCATTTGGTTGGAAACCCCCCGTCTGATCATTCACCGCATAAGCATCGTCTTCATAATAACACTCTTCAACTGGTGGTGGAGTTTTAGTCAAGTAATTCACAGCATTTACCTTTTCCGCACTTCCGCTCACATGCTTCAATAACAACCCTAACTCGGTCCTCAACTGAGCCATCTCCTCACGAATCTCATCTAAAGACTGGTTGTTTGTAGTATGAACGGTAAATGTGTTTTTTCCGGTATCCGACCTCCTAGTGCTCCATGCTTTATTGTTGCGAGAGATCTTCTCCAATTTTTCTGCAATCTGAGAGTATGTGCACTCACCATATGATCCTCCAGCTATAGTATCAAGCACTGCTTTATTGTTGTCATCCTGCCCTCGATAGAAATATTCGTTCAGCGACTCATCATCAATATGGTGATTCGGAACTCCTCTTAGAAACGCAGTGAATCTATCCCAAGAGCTACTCATAGACTCTCCAGGTAATGCCACAAAATTGTTGACCTTATCTTTGTGATTAAGCTTCTTGGACACTAGATAATAACATGCTAAGAACACATCCTTCAGTTGATCCCATGTATAGATTGAGTTATAAGGGAGCTCAGTGAACCGTATAGCAGCATCTTCTGTCAGTGATAGAGCGAATACTCGCAATCTGATAACATCCATATCCAAGTCTGGTAGACCTACACAGCTTTTTCCAACCACCCTTAGCTTGGCTATGTGAGCATGTGGGTCCTCCGATGGCGACCCCGAGAACAAGCCCCTCATTGTAAGCATCTGCATCAAGCTACTGGTCATTACAAATGTATGCCCCGGAGGCAAAGGGGGTAAGACAAGAGGTCCATATGAGTCAGCAATGTTTACTTTGCCCCTATAGTTGTCATGCAGTCGTGGGCCTGGTGGGTCATGCACCCTCACTGGATCTCCTAATTGATTTTTAGCTAGAACTTGGTTGTCTCCACCAACTACCTTCGGAGGTTGCAACTCAACTTCATCACCTAGGTTGCCTTCGATAGGATTAACTTGAACTCCTTGATTGTTCATTCTTCGCAAAGTTCAGTTCACCTCTGGATCGTATGGAGTAAGTGGTTCACCTTGGCTCCGTGTACTTGGCATACACTGGAGTCAGAACCTGAGAGAGAGAAAAACAAAAAGAAAAACTAAAATTAGGAAATATTTGACCAAAGTTGAATAATGTAGTTCAAATTAATCAAAAAGCCAGTTTCCCCGGCAGTGGCGCCAAACTTTGATACACTCAAATTACACCTCCCTAAATAAACATAAGCGATCGTTATCAAGTAAAGAACCCAACTTGTAGGTTAGGATCGATCCCACGAGGAAAATGGTTTAGACTTCACTTTAACCAACAATTATATTCATTTAGTCAAATTACTTCCAGAAACAAGTAATTAAAAAAAGGGGGGTTTGTGAAACAATTTGTAAGAATTCAGTAAGTAATCAGTAAACAAAAGTCGATTTCGGTTGTTACCAAGATGAGAGAATTAACTAGGGTATACGTGTTCCCCACAAGCTCTTAATGCAGTAATCCTAGTAATAGCAATCCTTTCCTAGCGTACTACATGCAAAGTGATAAGTTAGGTATCTCTAAATCCTTGGTCCGACATCTAGAGAATTTCACCCCGCAACTTGGTCCGGCTACGTGTGTATAATTTACTAACCCTTACCTTTACCTCATATTAGACATCACATTGATGTTTCGCTTAGTTATTACTTCGCACCAATCGACACTAGCCTATTAGATAGTATCACACTAAATCTATGTTGATAATTCTTTTCTTGTTGATTACCTCCTTGGTCCGACAAGTAGCAACAAGGCGAGTTCTAACGCATGCACTCATTAAAAAGACTTCTAAACGAAAGAATTATCAATGCATGCAACAATACTATTCAAGAATTGCTTAGTTACTATTCATACTTTGTTAATCGCTCATGGTTCCCACAACCCTAGTTGTGGAGTTTAGTTACCCATAATCGTATAAACACAATTCATTGTTTTAGATGAAAGAATTATGAACTTACGTAAGAAAAAGAATAAACCCAGAAATTCAACTTGAATTGCAACACCCAAATCTTCAAAAAAACTTAGGAAATTCGAAATTGCTAAAGTTGCAAGTTAATCTCCCAAATCAAGAACTAGAATAAAAGTAATAAAGTCTAACCCCCAAAAATGAGGTTTACATGCCCTATTTATAGAAAACAAGTCCTAAATTAAAAGGGAAACAAAACAAGGAAAGTTTGTTTAGGCACGCGTCTTCATTCCACGAGACTGACTCACGGACCATCTATGGATCTATGGTCCGTGAGTCCCTTCCGTCAGCTAGGACTTAGAAAATATTTCAGCTTCCCAAAAACCAGCTTCTCTTAAGCAAACGACGAAACTAGAGTACGGACCGTAGATCTACGGTCCGCCAATCCCTCTCCGTAGCTCCACACTTAGAATCTTCATACATTAGGTACTGGAACCCTCGCAGTATCATTCTATGGATTAGCAGTACGGTCCGTAGATCAATCTACGAACCGTCAATGGCCACCGTGGTTCCACACTTGGTCAAATTTCCTTGAGTTGATTTCCATGCCTTGCCTGCTGATCTACGGTCACCATCTACAGAGCGTCAATGGACCTACGGTCCGTAGATCACCTCCATAGATTCCTTGTTCTGCATTTCATTCAACTGTCTCTTTACTTCCGCGCCTAAACATTTTTCCTGCAAAACATGATAAAAACACATAAAAACCAATACAAAAAGGCCCTAGACACACACAACTCTTAAGTGAAATGTATTGAAAATACCGTAAACTCACGATATATCACTATATGGGTTCTATCATCAACTAAACATAACCTCTCTATCACCTTGTTAGGTAGGCACACTATCTTCCCCATTGGGAGTAAGCCTACACAAATTCTTCTAACCAATCTTCATAACACAGGCAACTATAAAGCATTATTCACACTAAAGGCAATATCACAATCTATTACCTCAAATCTCAGGAGTCACATAGCCATAATTGGCATCACAACCAACCTTTCTCCCTTGCTCCTTGTAGCAAGTACCCTTTCAAGTGGCCATACCCTAAAGACCATCCGATAGGGAATAGGAGAAAGACCTTATGAAGTTAAGCTCTAAGGCACGACTAAAGAATGAAAAAGTGAAGTTTTTCCTAACATATGATTGCCTCCTAATCATAAAATGTGGCGCGCTTCACATTTATGAACAAGACTCTACTAGATGTGGTTTGAGACAAAATAAAAATCTTCCCAAAACCCTTATGCTCTGATACCAAGTTTGTCACACCCCGAGAGCACCCCCTAGACGTGACCGGTGTACTTGACCCTGAAGGGGTCATATACAAGCCTCATAACATTCATGAACACTAAAGTATAGGAAAATAGAGCGGAATTTAAAACTTTTCTTTACAATTGAAGTCTCTTTATAAAATGAAAGAGTATCTATGACGCTATGTCTCAAAACCATCTATTTAACTTGGAATAAAATTCTTTAATACAAACTTAGGGAAACGACCCTTACAAAAGTCTAAACACATAAAAGTAAAGACAGTAAAGGACATATGGTTGAGCGCTCGAATACAATGAGGACTCACAAATCTTCTTCTTCTTGAGCTCCTATAAACCTAGCCATGAGGATTGAATCCAATATCTCCAAACCCTACACTTTGTGAAAATGTAGAAAGAAAGGGTTAGCACAAAAAGTACTAAGTATGGAAGCCATGCACAAAACCATTAAAACATGCATGAAAAGGGACATTTCATTTGAAATCATGCTATATGTCATTTTTGAACATCATCTTTGAAATACTTGGAGAATACAACCAATAAGGCAACTCACATACATTTCATTATAACATGAGAGTTATCATTATAATAACAAGCATAGTCTCCAATATCAATATAATACAAATCTCAATCTTCACAATACATAGCCTCCAATCATAAGGTAATACAAGTCAAATACCAAGATGATCTCATCATTAAGTAATCATCACATAAGCAACCCCTAAGAAATACTTGTGCAATGTATGGTAACTACTTACAATGTACAACACAAGACAATATCACATTCATACTCAATTCATGGTAAAGCCATTACCTTGGTAACCCCTAAGGAACACTTGTGCAATGTGTGGTTGGCATCCCATAATGCCAACCCTACTAAGTACTCCTTTGAAGCTACCTTAGTCATGCACTTCATCTTTAGACTTCATTATAATCAATAGCCACAAATAAGGAAATAGTCATGTACATTACTTGAATTATAAGGAAAGTCATTCATAACAACTATCCATTCAATATACATGCATTCATTTAAATCTCATCATAATGCAAAGGAATCATCCCATGACATCCTACTAAGTCTACTTGTGCAATGTAAGAGTGAAGTCACATACCCCACTCCTACTAAGTAAAGGTCATTAAGCAGTCATAGTATAGTTTATGTTTCATTAATTGTCTTCATTATATAGGGAAAATAGCATGAACCGACATATACCATGTGAGCTACATGGAATCCGGTGTTCTACCCCCTAACCAAAAAGAGGGTGTCTTACTTGCCTAAGGTAGAACTATCATTACTGCTTTTAGGTGGATCCACTAGCTAAAGACCTACTTGGGCACATAGTTATGGGATAAGGAGATTGCTACTAGAAACCCGGACTTTCTAATGTAAAAGGTTTCCATCTCATGAGATAACATGTTTTGGGAACCCGAACTAACTAGCGTAAAAGGAACCCATTGGGATGCCAGACTTTCTAGCGTAAAATCTTCCATCTCATTTTCATATCCGCTCAGTGCTAAGCCTATTTCCCTTTAAAAGTCATTAAGCCTTTGCTTAGGTTCATGTTCAATAGAGAATGCATTAGGCACTCAAACCAACATTCATCATAATAGCTCAAAGATTCATTAAGTGAGAATGACCTTTCACTTTAGAACCATCAACAAGTTAGTAAACCTTTCACATTATCATTCATAGTGTTTTCATGAGAATTAGCCTTTCAATCAACACAATAACATCCTCATCATCCTAGACAAGTTATACATTTCATGCATAATAATGTGTAAAGGTGCATATGAGAACTATCCTTTCAATTAACACCATTCATACATCATAATCATGTTTATGCATGGAGTGTGTGTGTGTGTAATTGTCCTTGCAATAACACAATCATCAACATTATCATCATAGACACTTCATTCATAATTAAGTGTAA